>CM041083.1:86115031-86197127 GCA_023079485.1 Archilochus colubris | reverse complement strand
TTTCTCCCTTTACCAACAAACTCCCATTCGAAGGCAAAAATCTTTTGGCTTTCTGGGGCTAAGGTAAGGCAGAAAAATCAAATCTAACACTGTAAACCAGATCAGATTATCTTTTAGTTTTGTCAAAAGTGTGTAAGGATTAGCAACCACTGGATGTAAAGTCTTTGTAATCTCATTTACAGCCCTTAAATCCTGTACCAATCTGTAAGTTCCATTTGGTTTCTTGACTGGTAATATTGGTGTATTGAAATCTGATTCACATTCTATCAATAGCCCCAATTCTAAAAACTTCTCAATCAATGGCTCGATTCCCTTCCTATCTTCCAGCCTCAGGGGATATTGTCTTCTGTTCACTGGTTTAGCCCCTGGTATTAATTCGATAACAATAGGGGCAGCCTGTTTTGATCTTCCAGGTACATCAGTTGCCCACACGGACGGATATGTTCCGTTTGTGATTCGGGTGATGTTATGATTATCAGATCCCGGTTTAACACAACTGATAGTTAGACTTAGGGCAGTTATGAACTGTTCTTCGTTTACCTGGAGTTCAAGTTTGTTTTTATCAAATTTGATTACAGCCCCTAAATTCTCTAACAAGTCTCTCCCTAGCAAAGGTTTTGGAGAGTTAGGCAAGTATAAGAATTGATGAATCCCCATCTGTTTCCCAATTGTGTATTTAAGAGGTTTCAGGAAGAAAGCCTTTTCTGTTTGGCCTGTCGCCCCCACAACATGTACAAATTCATCAGATTTTGGTATTAATTCCTGATTTAAGACTGAATAGGTGGCTCCTGTGTCAATTAAAAAATCCAGTTCCTCTTTATCTTCCCCTAGCTTTATTTTAACCAGTGGGTCTGCTAGGGAATGACCCACCGGTCCTCTTCAGTTATCAGTGTCATGAGCAACTGGAACAACAGATGCCCCTCCAAGGTCTCTTTTTAGTTTAGGGCAGTCTCGTTGCCAGTGTCCCATTTGGTGGCAATAAAAGCATTGATTCGGGTCCACCTTATTTTGCTGAACGCTTCCTCTCCCTCTCATAGAATAACCACGCCCTCTACCTCTAGCACTTGGAAGCCTTGGACTTGCGTTTACTGCTGCTACGATTCTGGCAAGTCTCTTACTCTCTTTTTTATCTCTTTGTACACTTTCCATGCCTCATTCATTAAAATTTCCAGATTTCTATTTTAGGGGTAATCAAGTTTTTGTAATCTTTTTCTAATGTCTGGACAACACTGCCCCATTACCAATCCCAGCAGTTGTTGTCTACCCATTTCTGACCCAGGATCTAAGGGGGTATATTGTCTCATTGTCGCTCTAAGCCTTTCTAAAAAGTCTGTTGGTGTTTCATTCTCTCCTTGTCTTACTTCAAACAGGGCTGCCCAGTTTACTGCTTTCGGTATTGCTCTTCGCAAGCCCTGTGCAATTAACCTTCTGTATTGCAGCAATAAATCATAGTGGCGTGGGTTGTTTGGATCCCAGTGTGGATTACTGGTTGGAAATACGACATCCACAGGCTCCTGAAGCAGTTCAGCCCGATCCCTTGCAGTTTGTAAAACAAGTTCTCTTTCTGTCTCTGATAATTCAGATAGCATTAAATCGATATCCCCCCAATCAATGTCTAAATTCTTTGCAGTTAATTCAAACCTCCTAGCGACTCCTTCTGGGTCTTTCCTTAAATTTTTCACGTCCTCTTTCCAATTATTAAGGTCACTTCTAGTAAATGGTACTTTTATCCGTGCTTGTTCTCCTAATTTGGGCATTACTTGCCGAAGTGGGGCTATTGTATAGCCCTCTGGGATTTCTTTTCCTCCCTCTCTTTCACTATCTCCGGTCTGAGTTTTTGCCCTTTCTACTTCCACTTTTTCTGTCTCCAGCCTTGCTTTCTCTGCTTCTAGTTTTACCCTGTCCGCTTCAGGTTTAGCTTCTACCCTAGCTTTCTCTGCTTCTAGTTTTACCCTCTCTGCCTCAGCCTTAGCTTTCTCTGTTTCTAATCTCGCTGTCTCTCCAGTCTGAGCTTTTACCCTTTCAGCTTCAGCTTTTTCTGCCTCCAGTCTTGCTTTCTCTGCTTCTAGTTTTGCCCTGTCTGTCTCAGCTTTAGCCTCTATCCTAGCTTTCTCTGCTTCTAGTTTTACCCTCTCTGCCTCAGCTTTAGCCTCTATCCTGGCTTTTTCTGCTTCTAGTCTTACCCTGTCCGCTTCAGCTTTGGCTTCTACCTCAGCTATCTTTGCTTCTAATCTCGCTTTTTCTATTTCTGATTTTACTCTTTCCTCTATCTTTGCCATTTCTGCCTCCCTTTCCTTTTCCTTTCGCTCGGTCGCCCTTGTGTAATATGAATGGCTGGTTCCTTCTCCGGGATCATCTCTCAGGTTTTCGGTGTCTGTTCTATTCTCTTTCTTCTTCATCTTTTTCCTTGTCTCCTTCGGGGCTTTCTCTTCGCCTTTGTCTCCCCCCGCCAACTTTTGTGAAACACATTCCAATTTCTTTTTCTCCTCACTCTCCAACTCCTTTCTTTTCTCACTCTCCAACTCCTTTCTTTTATCACTTTCCAGCTCCTTTCTTGTCTCACTTTCCAGCTCTGTGGAGCTACTGCTGCTTTCACATCCTAGCACAAGAGGCTGATATTCTTGGAGGCTAATGGTACTTTCCGCATCACTGCTTTTTTCCTTCAACTTAAGGCACCGTTTCCCTGCACTACAAGCATCACAACAGCATTCCTTAACTTTGCTGTTCCTCTGATCCTGTTCTAGGGCTAAAACCAAGAGGTCTTGTGATACATTTACTCCACAATCTTTTTGCCATTCCGGCTTATCTCTTAAAGTGAGAAACATGTCTGCATATATCACTTCATCCCACTTTCCTCTTTTATTGAGAAACAACATAAGTTGTTGGATGGTATTATAATTTAAACTTCCCTCCGGTGGCCACTTTTCCCCATCATTTAGTTTATACAGCGGCCACCAATCTCGACAGTATTTCACAAGTGTCTCTTTCCTTATGTTTCCCCCAGGGATTTCACCAAGTTCTTTCCAATGTTTTAAAATGCATCCCAAGGGGGTTTTAGCATCAATTTCCTTACTCTGTTCAGTCCCCATTATGCCTACTGGAGAGGTTACAACTGTGGGACCCTTTCTGGATTACCAAATTCTATTCAGATTTCAGCAACTTACAATGTCAACACCTTATTCAACTTATTCTAGTAGTCATGTACATCCAGATTCACACCAATCGCTTCGTCCGTCTCTGGCCGGCCCCCTCGCGGGTGACACGGAACCGCAAATCGGGACTCCGCACTCGCTTCGCAATTAAATTGCGTCTCAGTCACTCGCACACACACGCACTTTCAGTCAGAACTCTGCACAGGTAAAATTTGACACACAACCTTCCACGTTGCTTTACCGCCTACGGTCACAAGATGTCACTATAAATCTCCCTGCAACCCCCCCCCCGAAGAAAAAGCTATAAAACTTCTCTTCGATAGGGACTCGTAATTACCCGAAACAGTTAATTCTCTTAAAGAGCGGCGCACCAAACACTCAAAACACCTAGCTTACTTACAAGCAAAACAACAAAATAAGATAATCCTCAATCACCATAACACGACACAGAATAAGATAATCATTAATCACCATATGATCATATGACCGACAGCATTATCAGAAACCCTTTGTGAATGAACTTCAATTCTCCTGGGGAATTGCACCCCGGAGAGGGACGAACTCAGCGCTAGACAGGACTCCAATCCGTCAGCCTGGGGGCGTCCCCCGCGTCCCTGTGAATCCTAAGAGCTCAAACCTCCTGGGGGACTCTAACCCCCTGGGGGACTCTAACCCCCTCTTTCCTCGAGGCCTCGAAACCCAAACAAATATATATAAATACCTTTTCAGTATGAGGAAGGTCTGGTGTCCATCGGCGCGTAGGAGCCAAGGGAGTAGGGGAGGCTTATCCGACAGAATTCGTCGGGGGGCCCCAGAAGCGTCCCCGGGCCCCTCTGGATCACGGCACGACGGAGTAAAGTCCTGCCGCGGTCGCCAAAAATGAAGCCGAAAAATGCCAAACAAAACTGTTTAGAGACAGAGTTTGAGTCTTTAAACAGTAAAGGTATTTATTTTCGGATCCGGGGAACCCCCAGCTTGCGCCGGACAAAGAGTTCCAAAGGGTTAAGGGAAAAGGGGTTAGGGTATTTATACAGTAAAAGGGGAGGGTATAACAATACTACATTCTTAGTTCTTGCTGACTTCATTAGGTTGTTACAAAGCAATATTGTTACAAGACCCCAGCCATAATTTCTTCTTATCCGTTGGTGATGATATCTTTATAGTCTTGTGCGGATGTTCACATCCTTTAGTGTCCAGCTGGCCTTGGCAGTACCTTGCTTTTAGAACAAGACTTGTTTTAAGAAAAGAGTTACAGAAGAAAAGACTTACACTTTAATTATTTGCTAGCTAGAAATTAATCCCGTTAGGACCTTGTATTGGTTACATTGTTCTAGTAGAAAAATGACATTTCTCAGCTGCTGTGTATGGGAAAGTGAAATGTCTCAGCTGCTTTGTATGGGAAAGTGAAATGTCTTGGCTGCTTTGTTAGCTTCTTTCCCTGAATTATTAGTAGTTATGAACACAAATTCATTAGCATATATTACAAGTCTTAATTTTTCATTAAGTAATTCACATAAACAGATTGGCCTGATCCACTCTCTTCTTCATTCCCCCCTTTCCTTAGAACTTACGAACTCATTCGTCAAGTTCCAAGGGAAGGTTCTCACGCCTTTGAATCATTGTCCACAGTACTCGGATCTTTTTGACTATATCATTCAATTTGTAGTATAGCCACACATTGAAGAAGGATAACAGGAGAATCATCACTACCATGACTATTAGAGGGTATTTCAGGTAATGTAGTACTTGCGTAGTCGCAGGGGAGTATCCTGTAAAGATATCCCACCCGGGACGCTTCCTTACTTGTTCTATCTTTGTTAGCACCTGCTGTATACCTTTTGAATCATGTGTTACTTGCCAAAGCATGCGTTGTGTAGTTCTATTAACCTCATGTACTAATTGTTCTATGTCAGGGTGTATAAGCGTTGCCTTCAAAAGATCAATATTCATGCCTATCTGCAAATGCGGTACATCATGATACAGAGTATACTTGGCTTCAATCAATTGCATAGTGGTTATTGGAGCAGAATATTCAAAGTCACAGGTGTCATTATGGGGAAACATTTCAGAAGTGCACACTCTATCCTCAGTATCTAAGCACAAATCTTCATTTTCTATGACTGTATTTTCACAAATGTATCCTAGTTGTTCTTTAGGGATACAGGCTTCTGTGCTGATTGATTGCCATTTTCTCTTGGAGTAATCAAAACTTGCCCAAACATTATGACCTATGGGCCGAACTACAACATTCTGATGCACAGTTCCTAAGGTCAGGACAGGAAAGATGATTTTCTCCTTGGCAGCACTGATGGTGAGCACATAGGCCTCGATCTGCTCACCTTGTGAGTAAGTAAAATTTACAAGTTGCCACCATGCCTGATGAGTGTTCTCGAATGGGGTCGTAGAGCTATCTCTCGCTATCATTTCTTTTATCTCTTGGGGTAGTATTCCGGATGTTCCTTCCCTCAGAATTCCTGCAGCTACTGTTTGTACCCACTGCTGTGTTTGAGTGCACGGAATAGCGAGAGCTATCTCTCTGTTTGCATCACCAGTGTACTCTGCAAGCTTTAAGAGGTCTTCAGTGGTGTGATTAGCCACTAGGGTTAGTAATTTAGTTGCTAGTGACTGTGTTTCTGCTAGATTAAGTATAGATGAGCTTAAAGGCACCTTGAGTTCTCCAAGATGGGAAGTGATGGCACTTAATTTGTTTACCAGTACTTCTTGGTCTATTGTGTTCAGTACCCCTAGTCCAGTGCCAAACCATCCGGTGACATCTCGTTGCACACGCCTAGGATGTGATCTGGTAGCCAACCACGCCTTCCAGCCTTTAAGGCTCTGCTGGATATAGGGCTAGCATTCCTGTCGGAGCTGAGTAATGTTTGTTTGGATATTTACTTGAATCTTCTTCAAGGAATATGTAGGATCTAACAACAACATTAACTCATTGGATTGCCTAACCACTTGGGGCCCCACCTGGGTCAAATTATATGTTCTGTTGCAGCTTGGAAGAGGAGTCTTTACAGTCTTTTTACTAGGTACCTTAGCATTAGGACGCTCAGTGAGTTTTATAAGAAACTGATCGGAGGCAGCCCCGTACTTGCTGGACCATAAACACGTGGCTGCGATTGGGTGTTCCAGTATTACCTTTATTTCACACTGAGCTTCATATCTTTCCTTATCTTTGTCCCCTTCCCAGGTGCAAGAGGCTGGTGCCTTCCTTCTGACCCATATCCCGTGTCCCAGTTTATGTGTTAGTGACACAGGTCTCAAAGGTTTCACGGTTAGTTTGATTAGTTCACCTTCCTGTCTTTTCACGTTATTACTCTTGCACAGTATCTGGATTTCATCCCCTTCTTCCCCTGTTAAGGAATCTAACTGGCCTTTGCTTTGACTCCAGTCTTTTTGCTCATACAGCTGGTTGTTACGTAGCACATGAATGTTCAGGCCAGACTCGGGGTGTAATGCCACGCGTGGTGTACCAACCCATGGTATTGCCTTAACTATTCGTGCCCGAGCAATGTTTTGTGATAAGGTCATACTTATCCAGAGTCCAAGCATCAACACTAAAGGTTGCCAGTCCATAGTGTCGAGCTTCTTCAGGAATCTTCAGGAGTCTTCTTGGCAATGTTCTGGGGCCCTCTTGACCCGGGAGTAGTGGATCCAGGTGGGTCGCTCCTTAATTCGGACTGCAGTGAAGGTGGTGAGCAACACTTGAAAGGGTCCTTCCCATTTCTCTTGCAGAGGTGTCCCTAAAAGATTCTGAACATATACCCAATCACCAGGATTAAAAGGATGCAGTTTACAATCTGGCTGCTTAGGTTGGTGATCCATCACCACTGTGGCATTTTTATCAAAGTGTTTCCCCACAGCTATAACATAATCATACACATATTGATTACCTATTTGATCTACAGCCTCACTATTTACAGTCTGCATAGCATAAGGTCTCCCATATAAAATTTCATATGGACTCAGTTTTTCTTTTGACCGGGGCTTCACCCTTAGTCTGATTAGAGCAATAGGTAAGGCTTGGTACCAGTGCAAGTTAGTTTCTTGGCATATTTTTGCAATTTGTTGTTTAATAAGATGATTCATCTTTTCTACTTGCCCACTAGCTTGCGGTCTATAAGGCGTGTGCAATTGCCATTTGATTTGCAGTGCCTTACTTATTGCTCGTACAATTTTAGCACAAAAGTGCGAGCCTCTGTCCGAGGAGATGCTCCTGGGCACCCCAAACCTCGGAATGATTTCATTAAACAAGACTTTTGTCACTTCCCTTTCTTTGTTTGTTCTGCATGGGAACGCTTCGGGCCACCCAGAAAATGTATCAGTCAAAACCAAAAGGTACTTATACCCCCCTTTCCTTGGGAGTTCAGAGAAATCAATCTGACACACTTCCCCTGGGAATTTTCCTCTAGCAATTACTCCCTGGTGTACTTTTGTTCCCGTGTTTGGATTATTTTTCAAACAACGTTCACATTGGGATGTAACCTGTTTTACTGCTGTGAATAGCTTTGGCCCTGCTATTCTAACTTTTAAATACTGATAAAGAGGATCTAATCCCCAGTGGGCCTTGTCATGGTCTGTTTTTACAAATTGCCATACTGATTTCTCTGGCAGTACCAGTTGTCCTGTTTCTAGCTGACCCCATCCATTATCTAACATTTTACCTTTGTTCCTTTGCATCCACTTATGGTCTGATTCCTGGTACTCTGGTTGGAAATTAGTGTCTAATTCTTCTGGTACCAGGGCCAATACTAAATCATTGGATCTTGTAGCAGCGAGTTTAGCTTCTGCATCTGCTGCTCTATTACCTATTTCTGGAACGGTGTTACCTTTCAGGTGCCCCTTGCAATGCATTATGGCCACTTGGGTTGGGAGCTGAACAGCCTCCAGCAACTGTAGGATTTCTGCTGCATATTTTATGGGTCTTCCCTGGGCAGTCAGCAGTCCTCTCTCCTTCCAGATCGCTCCATGGGCATGCACGACAGAGAAAGCATACTTAGAGTCCGTCCATATATTAATCCTTTTCCCTTTTGCCCGCTCGAGGGCTCGGGTAAGAGCTATGAGTTCGGCTTTCTGTGCTGAAGTTCCCACAGGCAAGGGATTTGATTCGATTACCTGCTCTGTTGTAGTTACTGCGTAGCCAGCCATCCTTACTCCATGTTTTACGAAGCTGCTGCCATCCGAGAACCAGTCGTCTGCCCCTTCGAGTGGCTCCTCTTTGAGATCCGGACGGCTGGAATACACAGCCTCGATGGTTTCCAGACAGTCATGCTCAATTGGCTCTGCTGACACTCTTCCTTCTAGGAATGATGCTGGGTTGACAACATTAGTCACTTGAATGTTTATGTCATCTGATTCTACTAAAATTGCCTGGTACTTCAGGAACCGAGAAGGTGACAGCCAATGGCCACCTTTCTGTTCCAGTACTGCTGATACAGTGTGGGACACCAATACAGTCATTTTCTGGCCCATAGTGAATTTTCTGGCCTCTTCTATGTTTATGATTACTGCTGCCACTGCCTTCAGGCATGTGGGCCATCCTTTACTTACTTCATCTAGTTGCTTAGAGAAGTAAGCCACAGCCCTTTTGTATGGTCCCAATTGTTGAGCTAGGACTCCCAGGGCCATTCCCTGGCGCTCATGTGAGAACAGCCAAAATGGTTTTGTTACATCGGGTAGGCCTAATGCCGGGGCTTTCATTAGTTCTTGTTTCAGTCTTTTAAAGGCTGTTTCTGCCGCAGGAGTCCAGAGCAGAATATATTTAGACTCTTTCAACAAATCATATAGGGGTTTAGCAAGGATGCCGTACTGGTATATCCACAGGCGACGCCAACCTGTCACTCCCAGGAAGGCTCGCAGGTCTCTCACCGTTTCAGGCCTGGGCATCTGGCAGATGGCTTCTTTCCTCGCTGTTCCCAGAGATCGCTGTCCTCCAGAGATCTCGTATCCAAGGTAGACCACCTTTTCCTGCACCAGCTGTGCTTTCTGTTGGGAGACTCGATAACCGTTTAAACCCAAGAAATTTAACAACGAGATTGTCCACTCAACACATTGTTCTTCTGTTTCAGTTGCTATCAGTAAGTCATCCACATATTGCAGAAGAGTGCCCTCTCCCTGTGGCCGCTCCCACTGTTCCAATTCTTTGGCCAATTGATTTCCAAATATTGTAGGACTATTTTTATAACCTTGAGGTAACACCGTCCAGGTTAGTTGTGTTTTTCTCCCTTTACCAACAAACTCCCATTCGAAGGCAAAAATCTTTTGGCTTTCTGGGGCTAAGGTAAGGCAGAAAAATGCATCTTTCAAATCTAACACTGTAAACCAGATCAGATTATCTTTTAGTTTTGTCAAAAGTGTGTAAGGATTAGCAACCACTGGATGTAAAGTCTTTGTAATCTCATTTACAGCCCTTAAATCCTGTACCAATCTGTAAGTTCCATTTGGTTTCTTGTCTGGTAATATTGGTGTATTGAAATCTGATTCACATTCTATCAATAGCCCCAATTCTAAAAACTTCTCAATCAATGGCTCGATTCCCTTCCTATCTTCCAGCCTCAGGGGATATTGTCTTCTGTTCACTGGTTTAGCCCCTGGTATTAATTCGATAACAATAGGGGCAGCCTGTTTTGATCTTCCAGGTACATCAGTTGCCCACACGGACGGATATGTTCCGTTTGTGATTCGGGTGATGTTATGATTATCAGATTCCGGTTTAACACAACTGATAGTTAGACTTAGGGCAGTTATGAACTGTTCTTCGTTTACCTGGAGTTCAAGTTTGTTTTTATCAAATTTGATTACAGCCCCTAAATTCTCTAACAAGTCTCTCCCTAGCAAAGGTTTTGGAGAGTTAGGCAAGTATAAGAATTGATGAATCCCCATCTGTTTCCCAATTTTGTATTTAAGAGGTTTCAGGAAGAAAGCCTTTTCTGTTTGGCCTGTCGCCCCCACAACATGTACAAATTCATCAGATTTTGGTATTAATTCCTGATTTAAGACTGAATAAGTGGCTCCTGTGTCAATTAAAAAATCCAGTTCCTCTTTATCTTCCCCTAGCTTTATTTTAACCAGTGGGTCTGCTAGGGAATGACCCACCGGTCCTCTTCAGTTATCAGTGTCATGAGCAACTGGAACAACAGATGCCCCTCCAAGGTCTCTTTTTAGTTTAGGGCAGTCTCGTTGCCAGTGTCCCATTTGGTGGCAATAAAAGCATTGATTCGGGTCCACCTTATTTTGCTGAACGCTTCCTCTCCCTCTCATAGAATAACCACGCCCTCTGCCTCTAGCACTTGGAAGCCTTGGACTTGCGTTTACTGCTGCTACGATTCTGGCAAGTCTCTTACTCTCTTTTTTATCTCTTTCTCGTTCCCTATTGTTGTACACTTTCCATGCCTCATTCATTAAAATTTCCAGATTTCTATTTGCGGGGTAATCAAGTTTTTGTAATCTTTTTCTAATGTCTGGACAACACTGCCCCATTACCAATCCCAGCAGTTGTTGTCTACCCATTTCTGACCCAGGATCTAAGGGGGTATATTGTCTCATTGTCGCTCTAAGCCTTTCTAAAAAGTCTGTTGGTGTTTCATTCTCTCCTTGTCTTACTTCAAACAGGGCTGCCCAGTTTACTGCTTTCGGTATTGCTCTTCGCAAGCCCTGTGCAATTAACCTTCTGTATTGCAGCAATAAATCATAGTGGCGTGGGTTGTTTGGATCCCAGTGTGGATTACTGGTTGGAAATACGACATCCACAGGCTCCTGTAGCAGTTCAGCCCGATCCCTTGCAGTTTGTAAAACAAGTTCTCTTTCTGTCTCTGATAATTCAGATAGCATTAAATCGATATCCCCCCAATCAATGTCTAAATTCTTTGCAGTTAATTCAAACCTCCTAGCGACTCCTTCTGGGTTCTGGTGGGGGGGGGGAATGGGGAAATGGGGGAAATGGGGAAATGGGGGGGAAAATGGGGGGAAATGGGAAATGGGGAAAAAGGAGGGAAATTGGGAAAATGGGGAAAAGGGTAAAGGGGAATTGGGAAATGGGGAAATGGGAAATGGGGGGGAAAGGGAAATTGGGGGGAAAATGGGAAAATGGGGGAAATGGGGGGGAAATGGGGGGGGAAATGGGGTGGGAAAAATGGGGGGAATGGGGGGAAATGGGGGAAAAATGGGGGAAATGGGGGGGAAATGGGGAAATTGTGGGGAATGGGGAAATGGATGCTGGGGGCAGTGGGGGTGGGGTCAGGGGGTCTCTGCCCCCCCTCCCCCCATCAGGACCCCCCCCCTGTGCCCCCCAGGTCTGACCCAGAGCCCGGTGATGCCCCTGGAGGAAAGCGAGGTCATCGCTGAGCTCCTGGACCAGGCTCGGGCCCAGGTGGGGGCTGCGGGGATGGACCCCCCCCCAAAGGGGACCCCAGCCCCATAGGGACCCCCAACACAAAGACCCCCCCCCATAGAGACCCCAGACCCAAAGACCCCCCCTCAAAGAAGACCCCAGCCCCATAGAGACCCCAGACCCAAAGACCCCCCCCCAAAGGAGACTCCAGATCCACAACCCCCCCCCACACTGAGACCCCCACCCCATAGTGGGGACCCCCATGTTGTGACCCCCCCCCCCCAAGCCCTAGAAGTGAGGGGGGGTCCCCGTTTCCCCATTTCCTCATTTCCCTCCCTAAAAAAGACAAAAAAAGCAGAGAATTGGAAAACTCGTTTCATGGTTTTTTTTTTCCTTGATTTGGGGGGGAAATGGGATTTTTTTTTTTGTTTTTTGGGGACCCCCAAACACCACGGGGGGGGGGGGGGGGAAATTGGGGCAAAAAGACGGAAAAAAGGGAAAACAACAAAAAAAGGAGGTGTGGAAGCAGCTGCCCCATAGAGCCCCCCCCACCCCTGACCCACGGTGTGAACCCCCCCCTCCCAACCCCTCAAAGTGAGGGGGGGGTCCCTAACACCCCCCCACCCCCCAAATGTCTGTGGGGCCCCCCCAAAAAAAAAAAACCCCACAAAAAACCCAAGAATTGGAAAAATCTTTTAATGTTTTTTTTTATTTTCTTTTTTTTTGTCTTTTTTTTCCTTTTTTTTTGGGGGGGGGGTGGGGAGGGGACCCCCAAACACCACTGGGGGGGGAAGGGAAGAGGGGGGGGAAGTTTTTTGGGGTGGGGGGGTCGCGCTACAACAAGAAACCACTTGGAGGGGGGGGGGGGAAGGAGAAATTGGGGGAAAAAGAGGGAAAAACGAAAAAAAAGGGCGGAAAAAAAGAAAAGGGTGGGGGAGGGGTGTTGGGGGAGGGGCTTTTGGTGGTTTTTTTGTGGTTTTTTTTCTTTTTTTTTGGGGGGGGGTCACCAGAAGTCCCGGCGGTGGTAGGAGTCGGGGTCGCAGTACTTGGTGACCACGACTCTGTTGGCGAACTTGCGTCCCGTGAGCCCCTGCATCGCCTTCTGGCAATCGAACACCGAGGTGAACTCCACGAAGATCTGGGGGGGAAATAGGGGGTGAGTGTGAAATGGGGGGAAATGGGGAAAAATGGGGGAAAATGGGAAAGGGGGAAAATGGGGGAAATGGGGGAAAATGGGGAAAAATGGGGGGAAATGGGGAAAAATGGGGAAAAATGGGGGAAATGGGGAAAATGGGGGGAAATGGGGGGAAAATGGGGGGGAAATGGGGGGGAAATGGGGGGGGAAATGGGGAGGAAATGGGGGGAAAATGGGGGGAAAATGGGGGGGAAAATGAGAAGTGGGGGGAAATGGGAAATAGGGGGGGAAGTGGGGGGGAAGTGGGGGGGAAATGGGGAGGGAATGGGGGGGGAAATGGGGGGGAAAATGGGGGGGAATGGGGGGGAAATGGGGGGGATGGGACCCACGGAGGTCTGGAATGTGAGGGGGATGTGGGGAGATGGAGAGGGATGGAAATGGAGAGAATAAAAATGGGGTGAAATCCATGGAAATCTGTGGGGCAGGATGTGGGGAGATGTGGGGGGAAATGGGGGGAAAAGTGGGGGGGAAGAGCCGGGGGGATGGGACCCCTGGAGCTCCGGAACGTGAGGGGGATGTGGGGGTCAATGGGGTGAAATCCCTGGAAATCTGTGGGGTAAAATGGGGGGCAGGATGGGGGGAGATGTGGGGGGAAAAAAGGGTGGGAAAATGGGGGGAAATGGGGGGGAAATGGGGGGGGAAATGGGGGGGAAAATGGGGGGGAAATGGGGGGGAAATGGGAATAGAGGGGGAAGTGGGGGGGAGTAGTAGGGGAAGTGGGAAATGGGGGGGGAAATGGGGGGGGAAATGGGGGGGAAATTGGGGGGGGAAATGGGGGGAAAATGGGGGGGAAATGGGGGGGGAAATGGGGGGGATGGGACCCATGGAGGTCTGGATCGTGAGGGGGATGTGGGGAGATGGAGATGTGATGGAATTGGGAAGATGGAGAAGAACAAAACTGGGGTGAAATCCATGGAAATCTGTGGGGTAAAATGGGGGGCAGGATGGGGGGAGATGTGGGGGGGAAAAATGGGGGGGAAATGGGGGGGAAGAGCCAGGGGGATGGGACCCATGGAGCTCCAGAACGTGAGGGGGATGTGGGGGTCAATGGGGTGAAATCCCTGGAAATCTGTGGGGTAAAATGGGGCGTAAAATGTGGGGAGATGTGGGGGGAGATGGGGGGCAGGATGTGGGGAAAAAGGGGGGGAAAATGGGGGGATGGGACCCACAGAGGTCTGGAATGTGAGGAGGATGTGGGGAGATGGAGAAGAATAAAACTGGGGTGAAATCCATGGAAATCTGTGGGGCAGGATGTGGGGAGATGTGGGGGGAGATGGGGGGAAAAGTGGGGGGGAAAATGGGGGGATGGGACCCGTGGAGGTCTGGAACGTGAGGGGGATGTGGGGAGATGGAGAAGAATAAAAATGGGGTGAAATCCATGGAAATCTGTGGGGAGATGTGGGGTGAAATGGGGGGAAAATGGGGGGGAAATGGGGGGGAAATGGGGGGGGAAATGGGGAAGGGGGAATGGGAAATGAAATGGAATGGGAAAATGGGGGGAAATGGATGGGACCCATGGAGGTCTGGAACGTGAGGGGGATGGGGAGATGGAGATGTGATGGAATGGGGAGATGGAGAAGAACAAAACTGGGGTGAAATCCATGGAAATCTGTGGGGTAAAATGGGGGTAAAATGTGGGGAGATGTGGGGGGAGATGGGGGGAAAAGTGGGGGGGAAAAAGGGGGGGAAATGGGGGAAAAATGGGGGGAAAATGGGAAATGGGGAAAGTGGGAAAATGGGGAAAATGGGGAATGGGGAAAATGGGGGAAAATGGGGAAATGGGAAATGGAAAATGGGGAAATGTGGGGAAATGGGGGAAATGTGGGGAAAATGGGGGAAATAATGGGGGGAAATGGGGAAATGGAAATGGGGAAAATGGGGAAATGGGAAATGTGGGGAAAATGGGGGGGAAATGTGGGGGGAAAATGGGGGGAAATGGGGGGGAAATGTGGGGAAAATGGGGGGGAAATGTGGGGGGAAAATGGGGGGAAATGGGGGGGAAATGGGGGGCAGGATGGGGGGAAAAGGGGGGGGGAAAAAGGGTGGGAAAATGGGGGGGAAATGGGGGGGAAAATGGGGGGAAAAATGGTGGGAAAAAGGGGGGAAAATGGGGGGGAAAATGGGGGGATGGGACCCACGGAGGTCTGGAATGTGAGGGGGATGTGGGGAGATGGAGAAGAACAAAACTGGGGTGAAATCCATGGAAATCTGTGGGGAGATGGGGGGAGAGATGTGGGGTGAAATGGGGGGAAAAGTGGGGGGGAAAAAAGGGGGAAAAATGGGGGGTGGGTGTGGGGGAAAATGGGGAGGAAATGGGGGGGAAATGGGGGGGAAATGGGGGGGATGGGACCCATGGAGTTCCAGAACGTGAGGGGGATGTGGGGGTCAATGGGGTGAAATCCCTGGAAATCTGTGGGGCAGGATGTGGGGAGATGTGGGGCAGGATGGGGGGATGGGACCCCCAGAGCTCCGGGACGTGGGGTGTCTGTGGGGTGTCCATGGGGCCGTGGGGCACCCCCCGGATCCATCCCCACCCCCCTGCAGCACCTCCAGGAGATCCGGATCCAACCCAGAAGGTTCCAGAAGGTCCCAGAAGGTTCCTGTCCCACCACGAGGTTCCCACGACCTCCCACGCTCTTTTCTTGGTTTCCCAACCCAATCCCAACGTAGTTCTGGATCCCTCAGCTCCATCCCCACCATCCCCACCCTTCCTCCTTCATCTCCAGAGGATCGGGATGGATCTCCAGAAGGTTCCTGTCCCACCTCAAGGTTCTCCCAACCTCCTATATTCCTTTCTTGGTTTCCCAACTCCATCCCAACGTAGTTCTGGATCCCTCAGCTCCATCCCCACCATCTTTACCTTTTCCACCCCATTCCCAACACATCGGGATGGATCTCCAGAAGGTTCCTGTCCCACCTCAAGGTTCTGCAGAAGGTTCTCTGGACCATCCTTGCTTTTCTAACCCAATCCCAATGTAGTTATGGATCCCTCAGCTCCATCCCCACCATCCCCACCCTCACTGCTTCATCTCCAGGAGATCGGGATGGATCTCCAGAAGGTTCCTGTCCCACCACCACCTTCTCAAGAGCTCTTCTGGACCATCCTTGCTTTTCTAACTCAATCCCAACGTAGTTCTGGATCCCTCAGCTCCATCCCCACCATCTTCACCTTTTCCACCCCATTCCCAACACATTGGGATGGATCTCCAGAAGGTTCCTGTCCCACCTCAAGGTTCTCCAGAAGGCTCTCAGGACCATCCTTGCTTTTCTAACCCAATCCCAACATAGTTCTGGATCCCTCAGCTCCATCCCCACCATTTTTACCTCTCCCAACCCATTCCCAACACATTGGGATCGATCTCCAGAAGGTTCCTGTCCCACCACCACCCTCTCAAGAGCCCTTTCGTGCCATCCTTCCTTTCCCAACTCCATCCCAAGGTACTTCTGAGGTCTCCATGATGTCCCATCCCCTCTCCCCACCTTTCCACACCCGGGCACTTCCACTCCATCGACGGGCCGGGGGATCTCGATGGATTTGACCACCCCGTACTTCCCGCACTCGTCCCTGACGTCCTCCACGATCTCCTCATCATCCAGGACCCTTCCTGCCCTCCTCCTCTTCCTCCTCCTCTCCCAACGTAGTTCTGGATCCCTCAGCTCCATCCCCACCATCTTCACCTTTTCCACTCCATTCCCAACACATTGGGATGGATCTCCAGAAGGTTCCTGTCCCACCTCAAGGTTCTCTAAAGGTTCTCAGGACCATCCTTGCTTTTCTAACCCAATCCCAACGTAGTTCTGGATCCCTCAGCTCCATCCCCACCATTTTTACCTTTTCCACCCTATTCCCAACACATCGGGATTGATCTCCAGAAGGTTCCTGTCCCATCACCACCTCCTACACCCCCTCCTTGCTTTCCCAACTCCATCCCAAGGTACTTCTGAGGTCTCCATGATGTCCCATCCCCTCTCCCCACCTTTCCACACCCGGGCACTTCCACTCCGTCGACGGGCCAGGGGATCTCGATGGATTTGACCACCCCGTACTTCCCGCACTCGTCCCTGACGTCCTCCATGATCTCCTCGTACTCCTCATCATCTAGGACCCTTCCTGCCCTCCTTCTCTTCCTCCTCTCAATCCCAACGTAGTTCTGGATCCCTCAGCTCCATCCCCACCATCTTCACCTTTTCTAACCCATTCCCAACACATCAGGATGGATCTCCAGAAGGTTCCTGTCCCACCTCAAGGTTCTGCAGAAGGTTCTCTGGACCATCCTTGCTTTTCTAACCCAATCCCAACGTAGTTCTGGATCCCTCAGCTCCATCCCCACCATCCCCACCTTTCCTTATCCATCTCCAGAAGATCGGGATCGATCTCCAGAAGGTTCCTGTCCCACCACCACCTTCTCAAGAGCTCTTCTGGACCATCCTTGCTTTTCTAACCCAATCCCAATGTAGTTATGGATCCCTCAGCTCCATCCCCACCTTTCCTCCTTCATCTCCAGAGGATTGGGATTGATCTCCAGAAGGTTCCTGTCCCACCTCAAGGTTCTCCAGAAGGTTCTCTGGAGCATCCTTGCTTTTCTAACCCAATCCCAACGTAGTTATGGATCCCTCAGCTCCATCCCCACCATCCCCACCCTCACTGCTTCATCTCCAGGAGATCGGGATGGATCTCCAGAAGGTTCCTGTCCCACCTCAAGGTTCTCCCAACCTCCTACATTCCTTTCTTGGTTTCCCAACTCAATCCCAACGTAGTTCTGGATCCCTCAGCTCCATTCCTACCATCCCCACCTTTCCTTATCCATCTCCAGAAGATTGGGATCGATCTCCTGAAGGTTCCTGTCCCACCACGAGGTTCTCCCAACCCCCTACACCCCCTCCTTGCTTTCCCAACTCCATCCCAAGGTACTTCTGAGGTCTCCATGATGTCCCATCCCCTCTCCCCACCTTTCCACACCCGGGCACTTCCACTCCGTCGACGGGCCGGGGGATCTCGATGGATTTGACCACCCCGTACTTCCCGCACTCGTCCCTGACGTCCTCCACGATCTCCTCGTACTCCTCATCATCTAGGACCCTTCCTGCCCTCCTTCTCTTCCTCCTCTCAATCCCAACGTAGTTCTGGATCCCTCAGCTCCATCCCCACCATCTTTATTTTTTCCACTCCATTCCCAACACATTGGGATGGATCTCCAGAAGGTTCCTGTCCCACCTCAAGGTTCTGCAGAAGGTTCTCTGGACCATCCTTGCTTTTCTAACCCAATCCCAACGTAGTTCTGGATCCCTCAGCTCCATCCCCACCATTTTTACCTCTCCCAACCCATTCCCAACACATCGGGATGGATCTCCAGAAGGTTCCTGTCCCACCTCAAGGTTCTCCAGAAGGTTCTCTGGACCATCCTTGCTTTTCCCAACCCAATCCCAACGTAGTTCTGGATCCCTCAGCTCCATCCCCATTTTTACCATCTTTACCTTTTCCACCCCATTGGGATGGATCTCCAGAAGGTTCCTGTCCCACCTCAAGGTTCTCCCAACCTCCTACATTCCTTTCTTGGTTTCCCAACTCAATCTCAACGTAGTTATGGATCCCTCAGCTCCATTCCTACCATCCCCACCCTTCCTCCTTCATCTTTAGAAGGTCTGGATGGATCTCCTGAAGGTTCCTGTCCCACCACCACCTTCTCAAGAGCTCTTCTGGACCATCCTTGCTTTTCTAACCCAATCCCAACGTAGTTATGGATCCCTCAGCTCCATCCCCACCATCCCCACCCTTCCTCCTTCATCTCCAGAGGATCGGGATTGATCTCCAGAAGGTTCCTGTCCCACCTCAAGGTTCTCTAAAGGTTCTCAGGACCATCCTTGCTTTTCTAACCCAATCCCAACATAGTTCTGGATCCCTCAGCTCCATTCCCACCATTTTTACCTCTCCCAACCCATTCCCAACACATTGGGATCGATCTCCAGAAGGTTCCTGTCCCACCACCACCCTCTCAAGAGCCCTTTCGTGCCATCCTTCCTTTCCCAACTCCATCCCAAGGTACTTCTGAGGTCTCCATGATGTCCCATCCCCTTTCCCAGCCCTCTCCCCACCTTTCCACACCCGGGCACTTCCACTCCGTCGACGGGCCGGGGGATCTCGATGGATTTGACCACCCCGTACTTCCCGCACTCGTCCCTGACGTCCTCCACGATCTCCTCGTACTCCTCATCATCCAGGACCCTTCCTGCCCTCCTTCTCTTCCTCCTCTCAATCCCAACGTAGTTCTGGATCCCTCAGCTCCATCCCCACCATCTTCACCTTTTCTAACCCATTCCCAACACATCAGGATGGATCTCCAGAAGGTTCCTGTCCCACCTCAAGGTTCTGCAGAAGGTTCTCTGGACCATCCTTGCTTTTCTAACCCAATCCCAACGTAGTTCTGGATCCCTCAGCTCCATCCCCACCATCCCCACCTTTCCTTATCCATCTCCAGAAGATCGGGATCGATCTCCAGAAGGTTCCTGTCCCACCACCACCTTCTCAAGAGCTCTTCTGGACCATCCTTGCTTTTCTAACCCAATCCCAATGTAGTTATGGATCCCTCAGCTCCATCCCCACCATCCCCACCTTTCCTCCTTCATCTCCAGAGGATTGGGATTGATCTCCAGAAGGTTCCTGTCCCACCTCAAGGTTCTGCAGAAGGTTCTCTGGAGCATCCTTGCTTTTCTAACCCAATCCCAACGTAGTTATGGATCCCTCAGCTCCATCCCCACCATCCCCACCCTCACTGCTTCATCTCCAGGAGATCGGGATGGATCTCCAGAAGGTTCCTGTCCCACCTCAAGGTTCTCCCAACCTCCTACATTCCTTTCTTGGTTTCCCAACTCAATCCCAACGTAGTTCTGGATCCCTCAGCTCCATTCCTACCATCCCCACCTTTCCTTATCCATCTCCAGAAGATTGGGATCGATCTCCTGAAGGTTCCTGTCCCACCACGAGGTTCTCCCAACCCCCTACACCCCCTCCTTGCTTTCCCAACTCCATCCCAAGGTACTTCTGAGGTCTCCATGATGTCCCATCCCCTCTCCCCACCTTTCCACACCCGGGCACTTCCACTCCGTCGACGGGCCGGGGGATCTCGATGGATTTGACCACCCCGTACTTCCCGCACTCGTCCCTGACGTCCTCCACGATCTCCTCGTACTCCTCGTCGTCCAGGAGCTCCTCGGGCAGCACCATGTTCATCAGGCACAGAACCTCCGTCGGGTGCCCCCCCATCTGCACCTGGGAGCTCATCAGCCCCGGGACCTGCAGCGTCACCGGGGTCTGGTTTATTGTGCTCTGAGGAGGGGGATGGGATCAGGGGGGGTTTGGGGGGGGGGGTTTGGGTGGGGGTGGGGGGAACGGGGGGGGTTTGGGTGGGGGAAGGACACGGACACACACACAAAAGGGAGGGGGGGGGAGGAGGAGTTAGGAGACCCCCGGGTTGGGACCCAAAGGGGACCCCAACCCCACCCCGACCCCCACCCCCTGAAGAGTGAGGGGGGGGAGAATAAGGGGATGGAGAGAGACCCCCACCCGTGGGACCCACACCCCCTGAGGACCCCCACCCCATCCCTGGGACCCCCACCCATGGGACCCCCACCCCTCTGAGACCCCCACCCATGGGACCCCCCACCCATGGGACCCCCACCCATGGGACCCACACGCCCTCCTGAGACCCCCACCCCATCCCTGAGACCCCCACCCATGGGACCCCCACCCGTGGGACCCCCACCCCATCCCTGGGACCCCCACCCCATCCCTGAGACCCCCACCCATGGGACCCCCACCCGTGGGACCCACACGCCCTCCTGAGACCCCCACCCATGGGACCCCCACCCATGGGACCACCACCCCCCCCCTGAGACCCCCACCCATGGGACCCACACGCCCTCCTGAGACCCCCACCCCATCCCTGAGACCCCCACCCATGGGACCCCCACCCCTCTGAGACCCCCACCTGTGGGACCCACAACCCCCCGAAACCCCCACCCCATCCCTGGGACCCCCACTCACACCCCAACCCCTCCTGACCCCCCCAAACTCCCCTGGACCCCCCTTAAAGCCCCCCAGGACTCCCCCAAACCCCCCAGGACCCCCCCAAATCCCTCAGGACCCCCCCAAATCCCTCAGGACCCCCCCAAATCCCTCAGGACCCCCCCAAAGCCTCCCCAAATCCCCCCCTTAAGGACCCTCAGGGACCCCCCAAACCCTTTTGACCCCCCCAAATCCCTCCAGCTCCCCTCCAAAGCCCCCCAGGACCCCCCCAAATTCCCCCAGGACCCCTCCAGACCCCTCAGGACCCCCCCAAATCCCCCCAGGACCCCCACCCTCCCCCCCAGTCCCCCCCAGG
This sequence comes from Archilochus colubris, assembly GCA_023079485.1. Taxonomy (NCBI): domain Eukaryota; kingdom Metazoa; phylum Chordata; class Aves; order Apodiformes; family Trochilidae; genus Archilochus; species Archilochus colubris. Next base: position 86,176,067 of record CM041083.1, on the reverse strand, counting down.
ACCCCCAAACCCTCCCAAATCCCCCCAGGACCCCCAAATCCCCCCCAAGACACCCAAAGCCACCCCCCAACCCCCCCCAGGACCCCCAAATCCCCTCAGGACCCCCCCAAATCCCCCCTTAAAGACCCTCAGGCACCCCCCAAACCCTTTTGACCCCCCCAGGACCCCCAGAAATCCCCCCAGGACCCCCCCAAATCCCTCCAGCTCCCCTCCAAAGCCCCCCAGGACCCCCCCAGCCCCCCCAAAGCTCACCAGGGTGGCATTCTTGGCCCCCACACTCGCCCTCTGCACCAGAAGCTTCTTGTCCCCCAGCTGCATCCCATTGAGCCCCGCGATGGCCTGGGGGGGGGGGGGGGGAGGTCACTGGGGGGCTCAGAGACCCCCCCTCAAATTGGGGAGAGGTCTGCACCCCCTTTGGGAGGGGTCCCAGCACCCCCTGAGGGGTTTTGGGGGGGGGATTTGGGGCCTTTTTTGAGAGATTTGGGATCTTTTGGGGAAGATCTGGGGTTGGGTTTTTGCAGATTTGGGACATTTTGGGGAGATTTGGGAACTTTGGGCAGATCTGGGGCAGTTTGGGGCACATCCGGGATGGTTTTTGGGCAGAATTGAGGGATTTTTGGGCAGATTTGGGGCATTTTTGGGCAGATTTGGGGCATTTTTGGGCAGATTTGGGTCACTTGGGGGAGAATTCAGTGCGTTTTGGGGAGAACTCAGTGCGTTTTGGGGCAGTTTGAGCCGTTTGGAGCTGTTGATGGTGGAATTTTGGGGCATTTTGAGGGAGATTTGGGGCATTTAGCAGCAGAGGTGCCCCCGGGGGGGGGGATTTCTTTTATTTTTGGGGGGTGGGGGGTCCCTGTTTGGTACCTGATCAGTGACATTGATGTCCACGTACTCGCAGAAGGCGTAGCCCTTGGACAGCCCCGTGGCACTGTCCTTCACCAGGTTGAAAGCTTTCAGGGGCCCAAAGGACGTCAGCAGCTCCTTCACCTGGGGGGACACACAACGTGGGGGGGTGTCCAGACCTCCCCTCAGCACCAGGGACCCCCCCTCAAATCGGGGACCCCCCCCCCAACCTCAGAATCCCCCCTTTGAGCATCACCGCCTCCTCCCTTCCTGCCTCCAGTGTTATTCTGGGGGGGGTTTGGGGGTCTCTTGAGTCCCCTCCAGTGCTCTAAAGACCCCCCCCCCACATTTAAGGACCCCCCCTCAACACCAGGGACCCCCCCAAACCACAGACCCCCCTCCCAAAACCAGAGACCCGTGGGACCCACACCCCCCCTGAGGGACCCCCACCCCATCCTTGAGACCCCCACCCATGGGACCCCCACCCCTCTGAGACCCCCACCCGTGGGACCCCCACCCATGGGACCCCCACCCCCCCCCTGAGACCCCCACCCATGGGACCCCCACCCATGGGACCCACACGCCCTCCTGAGACCCCCACCCCCCCCTGAGACCCCCACCCATGGGACCCCCACCCCTCTGAGACCCCCACCTGTGGGACCCACACCTGTGGGACCCACAACCCCCCGAAACCCCCACCCCATTCCTGGGACCCCCACCCACACCCCAACCCCTCATGACCCCCCCAAACTCCCCTGGGCCCCCCTTAAAGACCCCCAGGACTCCCCCAAACCACAGACCCCCCCTTCCAAAACCAGAGACCCGTGGGACCCACACACCCCCTGAGGGACCCCCACCCCATCCTTGAGACCCCCCCAAACCACCAGGGACCCCCCCAAACCACAGACCCCCCCTCCCAAAACCAGAGACCCTTCCCCAAATTAGGGACCCCCCCCCAACCCCTTCCCATTCCTGCCCTAATTCAACACAAGGGGAGGGTTTTGGGGGTCTCTGTGCCCCCCCCACCGGGGTGCAACCCCCCCCCTCAGATTCTGGGGGTCCCAGGGGGGGGGTTTGCCCCCCCCCCAACTCACCTGATCATCGTTGAGATAATTGGGGAGACCCCCAATGAAGAGTTTGTGAGCAGAGTCAGGAACCACCGTGGAGACAACACCTGGAGGGGGGAAGGGGGGAAAATGGGGGGGGGGGTGAGACCCCCAAATTTGTGGGGGGGATCCACGGGGGGACCCCCCAGGAGTAAAATGAAATTGGAGAGAGATTGGGGAGGGGGATGAGGGGGGGGCAGAGAAGGGCCAAGAGCTGCCCCCCCCCCCTCCCTCTCCTAAAACGAGCAAGAGATGTTGGAAGGAAAATAAAGGTTGGGGGGGGGGAGACCCCTAAAATTGCCCCAAATTATTTGAGAAAGGGGAATCCCCCCCCAAAAAAAACCCAAGGGGGGAGCTGAGGTCACCTCCCAGTTCTGAAATTACTTAAAAATTTTATTTTGGGGGGGGTAAAAGACTCCTAAAGTGGGGGGGGTCCCATTGAACCCCATCGGGAGCTGCGGTGAAACGCGGAGATAACACGAGAAGAGGAAACCCCCCCCAAAATGCCCCAAATTCCTTCTTGGGGGGCAATAACCCCCCCAAAATAAGGGGAGGGGTCTATGGACCCCCCCCCGTCCCTAAATTATTAAAAAAATTAATTTTGGGGGGGGAAGAGAGCTCTGAAGTGGGGGGGATCCCACTGAACCCCACCAGGAGCGGTGGTGGAGCACCGGCTCCAGAAAAGGGGAGGGGGCTTGGTTTAAAAATGGGGGAGGGGGAGGCAATAACCCCCCCAAAATAAAGGGAGGGGTCTATGGACCCCCCCTAGTCCCTAAATTATTAAAACAATTAATTTGGGGGAGGGTAAGAGAGCTCTAAAGTGGGGGGGGTCCCACAGAGCCCCATCGGGAGCCGCAGCGAAACGCGGAGATAACACGAGAAGAGGAAACCCCCCCCTTTTTGGGGGGGTTGTGGGGGGGTTGGGGGTGGTGGGGGGTGGGGGGGGGGTTGGTTTTGGGGGGGGGGGTGTGGGGGGTTGGTGTTTTTTTTTTTTTTTGGGGGCAAAATGCCCCAAATTCCTTCTGGGGGGGCAATAACCCCCCCAAAATAAGGGGAGGGGTCTATGGACCCCCTCCCAGTTCCTAAATTATTAAAACAATTAATATTGAGCAGGGTAAGAGAGCTCTGAAGTGGGGGGGTCCCATTGAATCCCATCGGGAGCAGCGGCGAAATGCGGCGCCGGCTCCAAAAAAGGGGAGGGGGCTTGGTTTAAAAATGGGGGGGGGGGATTGAATTAAATTCTGTGCCCCCCCCCACACCGGGGACGTAGACCGAGGGGTTCTCTGACATCCCAGGGAGGGGTTGGTAATCGTGGGGGCGTCGGATCTTCAGGGATTGTCCTTGGAAAATGATCCCGTCGAACGCCATCGCTTGGGTGGTTTCGTCCACGGAGCGGAACTGGGGAGGGGAAATGAGGAGGGGGGGGGGGGGAAAAAGGGGTTAGGACCCCCCCAGTTTAAAAAGAATTAAAACTGGATGTGGCCTGAAATGAGAATTTTACCTCCAAAAAGGCAAAGTTTTTGTCCTGGTTGATCTGCACGGCCAGGACGGGGTTGCCGGGGGCTTGGGTCAAACCCCCCAAACGCATTTGGGCGTTGAAAAAATCCATCATTGCCTCCTGGGGGGGGGGAAAAAGGGTGAGGGAAGGGAGACCCCTCCCCACATCACAAAAAACACCTCCCCCCACCCCAAAATCCCCCCCCGGACCCCCAAACCCACCCCCCCCAAAATCCCCTTCCTGCGGCTGAACGGGACGTTACTGCTAAAGGCACCGATTTCCCCCTAATTCCCCCCAAATTCTGCCTAAATGACCCCCCCCCAAAATAAAATCACCTCCAGACTCCCCAAAAAAGCCCCAGACCCCCCCCCAAAAAAAATCCAGGCCCAAAAGACCCCCAAAACTCCCCCAAGCCCCCCCAGAGCCCCCCAAAAACCCCTCCAGTGCTGCCCAAGGGGACGTTCCTTCCTTGCGCGACTCCGTTTCCTCCAACCCCACTCCCCCAAACCACCCCCCAAAATGTCCCAAAACGCCCCCAAATCGCCCCAAAAATCCCCCCCAAACCCTCCCCCAATATTTAACACCCCCAAAAAGACCCCAAAACCCCCCCAAACCCCTCCCAGTGCTGCCCAAGGGGACGTTCCTTCCTTGTGCGACTCCATTTCCTCCAACTCCGCTCCCCCAAACCCCCCCCCAAAATGCCCCAAAACGCCCCCAAATCGCCCCAAAAAATTCCCCCAGATCCCCCCCAAACCCTCCCCCAATATTTAACACCCCCAAAAAGACCCCAAAACCCCCCCAAACCCCTCCCAGTGCTACCCAAGGGGCCGTTCCTTCCTTGCGCGACTCCGTTTCCTCCAACCCCGCTCCCCCAAACCCCCCCCCAAAATGCCCCAAAATGTCCCAAAACGCCCCCAAATCGCCCCAAAATTTCCTCAAATTTCCCCCAAATATTTAACACCCCCAACCCCCCCAAAAAGACCCCAAAATCCCCCCCAAAGCCCCTCCAGTGCTGCCCAAGGGGACGTTCCTTCCTTGTGCGACTCCATTTCCTCCAACCCCGCTCCCCAAGTGCTGCCCAGGGATTTTGCAGACTCTTTATGCCCCAAAAATCCCCCCCAAACCCTCCCCCAATATTTAACACCCCCAAAAAGACCCCAAAACCCCCCCAAACCCCTCCAGTGCTGCCCAAGGGGCCGTTCCTTCCTTGCGCGACTGTTTCCTCCAACCCCGCTCCCCCAAACCCCCCCCTAAAATGCCCCAAAATGCCCCAAAACGCCCCCAAACCCCCCAAAAAATTCCCCCAGATCCCCCCCAAACCCTCCCCCAATATTTAACACCCCCAACCCCCCCGAAAAGACCCCAAAATCCCCCCCAAAGCCCCTCCAGTGCTGCCCAAGGGGACGTTCCTCTTGGTGACTCCATTTCCTCCAACCCCGCTCCCCCAAACCCCCCCCCAAAATGCCCCAAAATGCCCCAAAACGCCCCCAAATTGCCCCAAAACTCCCCCCCGGACCTCGGTGATGCCGAAGGGGATGTTGCCCACGTAGAGGCGCCGGGCCTGGCGGGTCATCTGGCTGCCAACCACGGGCACAGGGGTTGGGGTGACAGCCAGCCCGTCGGGGGTCATGGTGGGCAGCAGAGCTGTGGCCGGGATCTGCCCCGCAGCTGGGGGGGGGGCAGGGAAAAAAGAGGGCAAAAAGGTGAAAAAAAGAAAGAAATGGGGCTGGGGGACAAGGAATGGGGCTGGGGGGGGGCTGGGGGACAAGGAATGGGGCTGGGGGGGGGCTGGGGGACAAGGAATGGGGCTGGGAGTGGGGGGAAATGGGGCTGGGGGGCACCTGGGGGGGATGAAATGGGGCTGGGGGTTTAAAGGGGTCTGGGGGGGTCACTGAGTGGTTTGGGGGGGGTGAAATGGGTCTGGGGGGGGTTAAATGGGTCTGGGGGGGGCTCAGAAGGGGTTGAGGGGTTCTGGGGGGGATGAAATGGGGCTGGGGGGGGAGAAAATATGCTGGGGGAATAAATGGGTCTGGGGGTGTTCAGAGGGGGTTGAGGGTCCTGGGAAATGGGGCTGGGGGTTTAAAGGGGTCTGGGGGGTCACTGAATGGTTTGGGGGGGGTGAAATGGGTCTGGGGGGGGTTAAATGGGTCTGGGGGGGGCTCAGAAGGGGTTGAGGGTTCTGGGGGATGAAATGGGGCTGGGGGGGCAATAAATGGGTCTGGGGGGGCTTTAGTGATTTCTGGGGGGTTAAATGGGTCTGGGGGGGTCAATTGGGTCTGGGGGGGCTTCATTTATTTTTCTGGGGGGGGTTAATTGGGTCTGGGGGATTTCAATGGGTCTGGGGGGGCATTATTGATTTCTGGGGGGGGGTTAATTGGGTCTGGGGGTGCTGAATTGGGTCTGGGGGTGTCCATCTGGGTTTTCTGTGTGGGGGGGTCACCTTGCATGGCCTTGTACTGCATGGGGGTGATGTGCTCGAAGCCGGGGGGGGGCACATCCCAGTATTTCCTCAGCTTCTTCTTCTTCTCGTGGCGGGGGGAGCGGCTGAGAGGGGGCTGAGACCCCCTGAGCCCCAGGGGTTGGGACCCCCAGGGACCCCGAGGGCTCCAACCCCGGAGAAAAAAACCCCCAAATCGATGAAAAGCACCAAAAATGGGTTAAACCCCAAACTCAACCCAAAGGCTCCCAGGGGTTAAAATGCACCCCCCTCTTAATTAACTCGCAGGTAATTAAATTAATTAACCCCAAAATTAAATTACCCCTTAATTAATTCCCCCCCATTAATGAAACCCCTAAAAATAAATATAAAATTAAATTAAATCCAAACCCCCGGGGGTAAAATCCCCACTCTTAATTAATCACAGGTAATTAAATTAATTAACCCCAAAATTAAATTAACCCCCTTAATTAATTCCCCAATTAATGAAACCCCCCTAAAAATAATTAAAAAACACAAAATAAAATTAAATTCAACCCCCCCCAGGGGTTAAAATGCACCCCCCCCCCTTAATTAATCACAGGTAATTAAATTAATTAACCCCAAAATTAAATTAACCCCCCCTTAATTAATTCCCCCCCCCCCCCAATTAATGAAACCCCCCTAAAAATCAATATCAAATTAAATTAAATCCAAACCCCCCCCCGGGGGTTAAAATCCCCCCCCTTAATTAACTCGCAAGTAATTAAGCTAATTAATTAGTAATTAATAATTAGTAATTAATAATTAGCTAAAAATTAATTAATCACCTCACAAACGTTCTTTCCCCCCCCCCCAAAATCAATTAAAAATGAACCCGAGGAGTTAATTAACCCCCAACAAATTAACTGCCCCCAATTAATCACCCCCTAATTAATCACCCCCAATCATCCCTTAATCAATTACTCCCTGACTAATCACCTCCTAATTAATCACCCTTGTTAATTACCCCTTAATAACCCCCCAATTAATCACCCTTATTAATTACTTCTTAATTAATAACCCCCTAATTAACTACCCCTAATCAATCACCCCGGAATTAGTCACCCCTTAATTAATAACCCCCAATTAATCACCCCCTAATTAACTGCCCAATTAGTCACCCGAGCAATTACTCTTTAAACAATTTGCCCTTAATTAACCCCCCCCAATTAACCACCCCTTAACTACCTCCCTCATTAACTACCCAGCCCCCCTCATTAACTAATTAATTAACCACCCCCAATTAATAATGCCCCAACTAACCACCCCCAATCAACCACCCCTTAATTAACCACCCAATTACCCCCCTCCTTAACTAATTTCCCACCCCCCATTAATTACCCACCCCCCCTCATTAACTAATTACCCCCATTAACTAATTAACCACTCCCCAATCACCCACCCCCCCTCATTAACTAATTAACCATCCCCCAATTAATAACCCCCCAACTAACCACTCCCTCATTAATTACCCACCCCCCTCATTAACTAATTAATTACCCACCCCTTCATTAACTAATTAATTAACCACCCCCAATTAATAACCCCCCAACTAACCACCCCCTCATTAACTACTCAGCCCCCAATTACCCCCCCTCATTAACTAATTAATTACCCACTCCCCTCTTAATTACCCACCCCCTCATTAACTAATTAATTACCCACCCCCAACCACCCACCCCCCCTCATTAATTAATTAACCATCCCAAATTAATAACCCCACAACTAACCCTCCCCAATCAACCACCCCTTAATTAACCACCCCTTAATTACCCACTCCCCAATTACCCCCCCTCATTAACTAATTAATTACCCACCCCCTCATTAACTAATTACCCACCCCCAACCACCCACCCCCCCTCATTAACTAATTAACCACCCCCCAATTAATAACCCCACAACTAACCACCCCCAATCAACCACCCCCCAATTGACCACCCCTTAATTAACCACCCCTTAATTAACCACCCCTTAATTAACCACCCCCCAATTACCCCCCTCATTAACTAATTAATTACCCACCCCTCAATCACCCACCCCCCCTCATTAACTAATTAACCACCCCCCAATTAACAACCCCCAATTAACCACCCCTTCATTAATTAACCACCCCCCAATTACCCCCCCCATCACCTAATTAACCCCCCACCCCCTCACTAATTAACTCACCCCCTAATTACCCCCCTCCCCCCACTCACCTCAGAGGCCCCGAGAGGCTCAGGGGGGACCTGGGAGGGGGGGACACAGAGAGAGCCCGATGGTTAATTACCGGCGGCTCATTAAGGAGGGGGGGGGTAGGTAATTAGGGGTTAATTAGCGGTACCGGCGCCGCCTCCTGTCGCGAGAGGCGCTGCGGGTGTCGCGATTGCGGCGATCGCGGGAGCGGCTGCGGCGCTTCCGGTCCCGGCTGCGGGAGCGGCTGTGGCTGCGCTTGCGGTGCCGGTTCTCCTTGTCCCGCTCTGCCATACCGGCGTTAATCAGTTAATTAGCGGCGTTAATGAGGGGTTAATGAGGGGCGGAGAGGGGGAGGGGGAGGGGAGATAAAGGGGGAAAAAAATTGGGGGAAAAAAGGGAAAAATTGGGGGGAAAAAAGGGAAAAGTTTGGGAGGGGGGGGGGAGGGGGGAAAAAGGGGGGAAAAGTGGGAAAAATGGGGGAAAATGGGGGAAAAATTGAAAGAGAAAAAAGGAAAGAAGAAAAAATGGAAAATGGGAAAATGGGGAAAAAAGGGAAAAGTTTGAGAGGGGAGGGATGGGGAAAAAGGGGAAAATTGGGAAAAAATGGGGAAAAAGAATTGGGAAAAATGGGGGGAAAATGGGGGAAAAAGTGGGAAAAATAGGAAAAAAAATAGGGGAAAAAATGGGAAAAAATTGAAAAAAGAATTGGGGGAAAAATTGGGGAAAAAATGGGGAAAAAGAATTGGGAAAAAATGGGGGAAAACTGGGGAAAAAAACGGGAAAACTTGGGGAAAGAATGGGGGGAAAATGGGGGGGAAAAATGGGGAAAAAATGGGGAAAAAAGGGCAAAGTTTGGGAGGGGGGGAATGGGGGGAAAAAGGGGAAAATTGGGAAAAAATAGGGAAAAAGAATTGGGGAAAAACTGAGGGAAAATTGGGGAGAAAGTGGGGGAAAAAGGGCAAAGTTTGGGAGAGGGGGAGGAGGGGAAAATGGGGGAAAAAGTGGGAAAAAATAGGAAAAAAAATAGGGGAAAAATTGGGGAAAAGAATTGGGAAAAAATTGGGAAAAATTGGAAAAAAGATTGGAAAAAATGGGGAGAAAATGGGGAAAAAAGGGAAAAGTTTGGGAGAGAGGGAGGGGGGAAAATGGGGGGAAAAAGGGGAAAATTGGGAAAAAAATAGGGAAAAAGAATTGGGAAAAATGGGGGAAAAAATAGGAAAAAAAATAGGGGAAAAATTGGGGAAAAAATGGGAAAAAATTGAAAAAAGAATTGGGGGAAAAATTGGGGAAAAAATGGGGAAAAAAGGGAAAAAGAATTGGGAAAAATTGGGAAAAAATGGGAGTGGGAAAAAATGAAATGGGGGGAAAATGGGGAGAAAAATTGGGGAAAAATTGGGAAAAAATGGGGGGAAAATTGGGGAAAAAAAGGGCAAAGTTTGGGAGAGAAAAAAGAGGGCAAAGAATTGGGGGGAAATCGGGAAAAAACTGGAAAAAATTGGGAAAAAATGGAAAAAAAAACTGGGAAAAATAATGGGAAAAATTGGGGAAAAAATTGGAAAAAAAATGAGAAAAAAACTGGAAAAAAAAATTAAAAAATGGGGGAAAAAAAAGGAAAAGTTTGGGAGAGGGGGAGGGGGGAAAATGGGGGGAAAAAGGGGAAAATTGGGAAAAAATAGGGAAAAAGAATTGGGGGAAAATGGGGGAAAACTGGGGGAAAAAGTGGGAAAAAAAATAGAGGAAAAATTGGGGAAAAAATGGAAAAAAATTGAAAAAAGAATTGGGAGAAAAATTGGGGAAAAAATGGGGAAAAAAGGGCAAAGTTTGGGAGGGGGGGAATGGGGGGAAAAAGGGGAAAATTGGGAAAAAATAGGGAAAAAGAATTGGGGAAAAACTGGGGGAAAATTGGGGAGAAAGTGGGGGAAAAAGGGCAAAGTTTGGGAGAGGGGGAGGGGGGGATTGGGGGGAAAAAGGGGAAAATTGGGGAAAAATGGGGGAAAATGGGGGAAAAGGGCAAAGTTTGGGAGAGGGGAAAAAGGGAAAGGATTTGGGGGGGGGGAGGGGAATAAAGGGGGGGTTGAAACATCCGGGGGGGCCCTGAGGAGTTCTTGGGGGGGGGGAACCCCCAAATTGGGGAGGGGAGACCCCAAAAGGGGGGGGAGGGCAAAGGGGGGGAGGGGACCCCCAAGAGTGGGGTGGGAACCCCAAATGGGGGGGGGGGTCAGGGCGTTCCCCACCTGATCCCAGAAGGGGGGGAGGGACCCCTAAGAGGGGAGCACGAGAGAGGACCCCAAAATGGGAGAGGGGCCCCAAAATGGGGGAGGGTCCCTAAATGAGGGGGGCACGAGAGGGGGGGACCAAAATGGGAGAGGACCCCAAAATGGGGGGAGGGGTCCCTAAATGAGGGCACGAGAGGGAGGGGACCCCAAAATGGGAGAGGGTGGACACAAGAGGGGAAGGACCCCAAAATGGGGGGAGCCCCAGAACAATGGGGGACCCCAAAATGGGGGGGAGCCCCTAAACTGGGGGAACCCCAGAATGAGGGACACCCCTAAATGAGGAACACAAGAGAGGGGACCCCAAAATGGAGGGGACCCCAAAATGGAGCCCCAGAGCAGTGGGGGGGACCCCAAAATGGGGCGGAGGGGACCCCAAGAGGGGGGGAGGAGACCCCAAAAGGGAGGGGGACCCCAGAATGGGGGGAGGGGGGACCCCTAAATGAGGAGGGGACACAAGAAGGGGGGGGAGGGGACCCCAAAATGGGGGGGGAGCCCCAGAACAATGGGGGGGACCCCAAAATGGGGAGAGGGGGGGTCCCCTAAATGAAGGGGGGGGCACAAGGAGGGGGGGAAGGGACCCAAAATGGGGGCAGGGGACCCCAAAATGAGGGGGGGACACAAGAGCAATGGGGGGGACCCCAAAAGGGGGGGAAGGGGGAACCCCTAAATGAGGGGGGGGCACGAGAGGGGGGGGAAGGGACCCCAAAACGGGGGGGGAGCCCCAGAGCAGAGGGGGCAAAAGAGGGGCCCCATGGGGGGCCCCAATGGACCCAAATGGACCAAAGGGGGGACCCCAAATGGGGGGGTCAAGAAGGGGGGGGGACCCCAAAATGGGGGGAGAGGGGGGGACCCCAATGGGGGGGGCCAGAGGGGGGGAGGGAAGGGGGGAGCCCCAGAGCAGTGGGGGGGACCCCAAAATGGGGAGAGGGACCCCAAGAGGGGGGGAGGAGACCCCAAAAGGGAGGGGGACCCCAGAATGGGGGGAGGGGGGGACCCCTAAATGAGGGGGGGACACAAGAAGGGGGGGGAGGGGACCCCAGAATGGGGAGAGGGGACCCCAAAAGGGGGGGAGGGGACCCCAAAACAGGGGAAGGGGGGGACCCCAAAATGGGGGGGGAGCCCCAGAGCAATGGGGGGACCCCAAAATGGGGAGAGGGGACCCCAAGAGGGGGGGACGGGGGGACCCCTAAATGATGGGGGGACACAAGAGGGGGGGGAAGGGACCCCAAAATGGGGGGGGGGACATGAGGGGGGGAGGGGACCCCAAAATGGGGGGAGGGGACCCCTAAACTGGGGGGGGGGCCCAAAATGGGGGTGCCCCTAAATGGGGGGGAGGGGCTGAAGTTTCCCCCTCCCCTCCGAGCCCCCCAAGGCCCTGAGGTGGGGGAGGGGCAGGGGGGGGTTCGGGGCCTTGCGGGGGGGGGTCCCCCCCTTACCCTGTTTGTTCTCGTTCAGCTGCCGCTCGAACTCATCGAAATCCGACATGATGGCGGCGGGGGGAGGGGGAGGAAGAGGAGGAGGTCCCGGTTCGCTCCCGGTTCGGCTCCGGTTCGCTCCCGGTTCGGCTTCGGTTCCGCTTCGGTTCCGCTCCCGCTGAGGCCGCGGCTCCTGAGCCCCCCCCGGCGCCTACCGCGCGCTCGCCGGAACTTCCGGCCCCCGCGATGCGTCACTTCCGGTTCCTCCTCTCCCTCCCCCCCCCCTTCCCCTCCCTTCGGAAGGGATCGGGAAAGCTTCGGGTGTTTCCGGAATGAGGTCGGCGACTTCCGGCAGCGCTCGGGCCTTTCCGGCAGCGCTCGGAGCTTTACGGCAGCGCTCGGGGTTTTACGGCGATTTCCGGCGCTCTTCGGGGTTTTACGGCACCGTTCGGCTCTTTACGACACGGCTCGACGCTTTCCGGCACCGCCCGGTTCTTTACGACGCTTTCTGACGCTTTACGGCACCGTTCTCTTTACGGCACCGCTCGGGTCTTGCCGGGAGTCTCTTTACGACACTTCCGCGCTTTCCGGCACCGCCTCACGTCGCTTTACGGCCCCGCCCCCCCCTTCCCTCGCGTGGCGCGGCGGAAATGACGTCAAAGCCCCGCCCTCCCGTGACCCCTGACCTTCCCCGTGACCTCTGACCCCGCCCCACTCCGCACTTCCGGGGTTTTTGGGGTTTTTCCCTTTATTGGGGTTTTTCCCCCCTCGGCCCTGGGGGGTGGGGGGAGGGGGATCGGGGGGGTTGGGGGGGTCTGGGGGGGGCAACTGGGTTCTGTTGGGTTCTGTTGGGTTCTGTTGGGTTCCGTTGGGTTCTGTTGGGTTCTGTTGGGTTCTGTTGGGTTCTGTTGGGTTCTGTTGGGTTCCGTTGGGTTCTGTTGGGTTCTGTTGGGTTCTGTTGGGTTCCATTGGGTTCTGTTGGGTTCTGTTGGGTTCCATTGGGTTCCATTGGGTTCCGTTGGGTTCTGTTGGGTTCTGTTGGGTTCTGTTGGGTTCCATTGGGTTCTGTTGGGTTCTGTTGGGTTCTGTTGGGTTCCATTGGGTTCCGTTGGGTTCCGTTGGGTCCTGTTGAGTTCCATTGGGTTCCATTGGGTTCTGTTGGGTTCTGTTGGGTCCTGTTGGGTTCTGTCCCCCTCTCCTGACCGCTTGTAGTGGTAGGTGTTGGGCAGTTGGGTTCTGTTGGGTTCTGTTGGGTTCTGTTGGGTTCCGTTGGGTTCCATTGGGTTCCGTTGGGTTCCGTTGGGTTCTGTTGGGTTCTGTTGGGTCCTGGTTGGGTTCTGTCCCCCCTCCTCACTGCTTGAAGCGGTAGGTGATGGGCAGGAGGAGTTTGTTGGGTTCTGTTGGGTTCTGTTGGGTTCTGTTGGGTCCTGTTGAGTTCCATTGGGTTCCATTGGGTTCCATTGGGTTCCGTTGGGTTCCGTTGGGTTCCGTTGGGTTCTGTTGGGTTCTGTCCCCCTCCTCACCGCTTGAAGTGGTAGGTGATGGGCAGGGGGTTTGTTGGGTTCTGTTGGGTTCCGTTGGGTTCCATTGGGTTCCGTTGGGTTCTGTTGGGTCCTGTTGGGTTCTGTTGGGTTCCGTTGGGTTCCGTTGGGTTCCATTGGGTTCTGTTGGGTTCCGTTGGGTTCCGTTGGGTTCTGTTGGGTTCTGTTGAGTTCCATTGGGTTCCATTGGGTTCCGTTGGGTTCTGTTGGGTTCTGTTGGGTTCTGTTGAGTTCCATTGGGTTCCATTGGGTTCCATTGGGTTCTGTTGGGTTCCATTGGGTTCCATTGGGTTCCATTGGGTTCCGTTGGGTTCTGTTGGGTTCTGTTGGGTTCTGTTGAGTTCCATTGGGTTCCATTGGGTTCCATTGGGTTCTGTTGGGTTCCATTGGGTTCCGTTGGGTTCCATTGGGTTCCATTGGGTTCCGTTGGGTTCTGTTGGGTCCTGTTGGGTTCTGTCCCCCCTCCTCACCGCTTGAAGCGGTAGGTGATGGGCAGGAGGAGTTTGTTCTTCTTCAGGGCTTGGACCTTCTGCAGGGTGGGGGGGTCGAGGGCCAGGAAGCACCTGCGGGAGTACTCCAGGAGCCTCTCCTTGGAGGGGTCGAACTCCCCGACCTCCGCCAGCTTCTCGGGGGCCACCAGCAGCAGCTCGGCGATGGGGGTGGTCAGGGCCACCGTGTTCCGGTCCACCCGGTGGTGCTGGAAGGCGCGGCTCATGCTCTGCAGGCGCTGGAACGTGCTGAGGATCCGTTTGTACCGGGACAGAACCCCCTCGGTGTCCTTCACTGGGGGGGGGAAAGAGGGGAGAGGGGGGCGGGGGGGATGGGGGGGACATGGAGGGAGGGGGGGACAGGGGGGGAAAGAGGGGAGAGAGGGGGACAGGGGGGACAGGGGGGACAGGGGGGGACATGGAGGGACGGGGGGGATGGGGGGGGACATGGAGGGACGGGTGGGACGGGGGGGGAAAGAGGGGAGAGAGGGGGAGAGGGGAGATGGGGGGGAGAGGAAGGGGAGAGGAGGGAGAGGGGGGAAAGATGGGACAGGGGGGGGACAGGGGGGAGAGGGAGGGATGGGGGGGACATTGGGGACAGGGGGGGACGGGGGGACAGGGGGATGGAGGTTGGGGGGACAGGGGGGGAGAGGGGGGGATGGGGGGGACATTGGGGACAGGGGGAGGGACAGGGGATGGAGGTTGGGGGGGACAGGGGGGAGAGGAGGGAGAGGGGGGATGGGGGGACATTGTGGACAGGGGGACAGAAGGGACAGGAGGGAGAGCAGGGAGAGGGGGGGGGGGAATGGGGAGGGGACAGGGGGATGGAGGTGGGGACAGGGGGGAAAGAGTGGGATGGGGGACAGGGGAGGAGGGGACATGGAGGAGAGGGGGAAAGAGGAGAGAGGGAGAGAGGGAGAGGGGGAAAAAGATGGGACAGGGGGGACAGGGGGAGAGGGAGGATGGGGGGACATTGGGGACAGGGGGACGGGGGGAGAGGGGGGGATGGGAGGGACAGGGGGAAAGGGAGGGACAGGGGGGGACATGGAGGGGAGAGGAGGGAGAGGGGGGAAAGATGGGACGGGGGGGGACAGGGGGGAGAGGGAGGGATGGGGGGGACATTGGGGACAGGGGGGAATGGGGAGGGGACAGGGGGATGGAGGTGGGGGGGACAGGGGGGGGAAGAGTGGGATGGGGGGGACAGGGGGAGAGGGGACAGGGGGGATGGGGGGGACATGGAGGGGAGAGGGGGGGAAAGAGGAGAGGAGGGGAGAGGAGGGAGAGCAGGGAGAGGGGGATGGGGGGGACACGGAGGAATGGGGGGGACGGGGGGGACATAGAGGGACAAGGAGGGGACAGGGGGATGGAGGTTGGGGGGACAGGGGGGGACAGGAGGGGGTAAATGGGGGGGAGGGGGAAAGGGGGGGGCAGGAAGGGAGAGAAGGAGACATGGGGGAGAGCAGGGAGAGGGGGAAGGGGGGGACAGGGGGGGCACAGAGGGGATGTGGGGGACAGGGGGGAGAGGGGGGAGAGAGGGGAGAGGAGGGGACATCAGGGGGGGACATTGGGGATGGGGGGGGACAAGGGAATGGGGGGATGGGGGGAGAGGAGGGGACATCAGGGAGAGGGGGGAGAGGAGGGACAGGGATGGGGGGGACATCAAGGGACATGGGGAGAGGGGGGGGCAGGGAGGGAGAGGGGGACAGGGGGGGACAGGGGGGGACAGGGGGATGGAGGTTGGGGGGACAGGAAGGGAGAGGAGGGGACGGGGGGGACAGGGAGAGGGGGGACAGGGGGGATCGGAGGAGACATCGGGGAAGGGATAAGGGGGGACATTGGGGATGGGGGGACACGGGGGATGGGGGGGACATTGGGGACAGGGGGGGACATCAGGGAGAGCAGGGACAGGAGGGCCCCCAACCCCCCCAGTGTCCCCAACCCCCCCCAATGTCCCCCCTGTCCCCATCCCCCCCAATGTCCCCACTTCTCCTAATTGTCCCCAGCCCCCCCACTGTCCCCGACCCCCCCAGCCCCCCCCAACCCCCCCAGCCCCCCAATGTCCCCATTTTCCCCACCCCCTAACCCCCCAATGTCCCCAATTCCCCCCCAGCCCCCCCCAACCCCCCATTCCCCCCAATGTCCCCACCGCCCCACCCCCCCCAATGTCCCCAACCCCCCCCCACCCCCCACCCCCCTCAATGTCTCCATCCCCCCCACCCCCCCATCCCCCCAACCCCCTGTCCCCCATCCCCATCCCAATATCCCGACCCCCCATCCCCCACCCCAAATGTCCCCGATGTCCCAATCCCCCATCCCCCACCCCCAAATGTCCCCGATGTCCCCCCCATCCCCATCCCCCCCCCCTCACCCCTCTGTCTCTCTCTGCTCCGGGTTTTCCCCCCCCTTCTCCGGGTCCCCCCCCCCTTTCCCCGGTGTCTCCTCCGCTGCCCCCCCCCGGGAGCCCCCTCCTCAGAGGGTCCCCTGGAGGAGGTGACGCTCTCGTTGTCCGTCGTCCCCTCCCCACCTCGGGGGTCCCCGATGTCACCTCCCCCCCCTCGACGAGTCGGGACCTTCCCACGGACACCGGGGTCCTCTGGGGGGGGCAGACACGGTGTCACCCCCCCACTGTCCCCCCCCCCCTTGTCCCCTCCAGGTCCCCAATGTCCCCCAGACTCCAATTTCCCCTTTGGGACCCCTCAGACCCCCCCAGACCCCCCTGTCTCTGTGTCCCCTGGTGTCCCCATGTCCCCCCCATGTCCCCCCCCCATTGTCCCCTCACCATTCCCCCCCCAATGTCTCCCAGACCCAAATTCCCCCCTTTAGGACCCCTCAGACCCCCCCAGACCCCCCTGTCCCCATGTCCCCTGGTGTCCCCATGTCCCCATGCCCCCCATTGTCCCTCACCATTCCCCCCATCCCCAGACCCCAATTTCCCCTATTGGGACCCCCCAGCCCCCCCTGTCCCCATGTCCCCAATGTCCCCCAGACCCCAATTTCCCCTTTGGGACCCCTCAGACCCCCCCAACCCCCCTGTCCCTGTGTCCCCCAGTGTCCCCACTGTCCCCCCCCTACCCCCCCATGTCCACAGTGTCCCCCAGACCCCAATTTCCCCCCCCAGGACCCCTCAGACCCCCCCAGACCCCCCTGTCCCTGTGTCCCCTGTTGTCCCCATGTCCCCCCCATGTCCCCCCCCCATTGTCCCCTCACTATTCCCCCCCCCAATGTCCCCCAGACCCAAATTCCCCCCTTTAGGACCCTTCAGACCCCCCCAGACCCCCCTGTCCCTGTGTCCCCTGGTGTCCCCATGTCCCCCCCATGCCCCCCACATGTCCCCCCCCCCATTGTCCCCTCACCATTCCCCCCCCCAATGTCCCCCAGACCCCAATTTCCCCTTTTGGGACCCCCCAGCCCCCCCTGTCCCCCTGTCCCCAATGTCCCCTAGACCCAAATTCCCCCCTTTAGGACCCCTCAGACCCCCAACCCCTGTCCCCATGTCCCCAATGTCCCCATGGCCCCCCATGGCCCCCCATGTCCCCTCACCATTCCCCCAATGTCCCCAGACCCCAATTCTTTGGGACCCCCAGACCCTCCCAACCCCCTGGTCCCCATGTCCCCAATGTCGCCATGTCCCCCCCATGCCCCCCACATGTCCCCCCCCCATTGTCCCCTCAACATTCCCCCCCCCCAATGTCCCCCAGACCCAAATTTCCCCTTTTGGGACCCCCCAGCCCCCCCTGTCCCCATGTCCCCAATGTCCCCATGTCCCCCCCATGTCCCCCACATGTCCCCCCCATGCCCCCCCACATTGTCCCCTCACTATTCCCCCCCCCAATGTCCCCCAGACCCCAATTTCCCCTTTGGGACCCCCCAACCCCCCCTGTCCCCATGTCCCCCAGACCCAAATTTCCCCTTTTGGGACCCCTCAGCCCCCCCTGTCCCCATGTCCCCAATGTCCCCATGCCCCCCCCATGTCCCCCCCCATTGTCCCCTCACCACTCCCCCCCCAATGTCCCCCAGACCCAAATTCCCCCCTTTAGGACCCCTCAGACCCCCCCAACTCCCCCTGTCCCCATGTCCCTTGGTGTCCCCATGTCCCCCCATGTCCCCCCCCACATTGTCCCCTCACTATTCCCCCCCCCAATGTCCCCAGACCCCAATTTCCCTCCCTTTGGGACCCCCCAGCCCCCACCAACCCCCCTGTCCCTGTGTCCCCCAGTGTCCCCATGTCCCCCCCCTACCCCCCATGTCCACAATGTCCCCCAGACCCCAATTTCCCCCCCCAGGACCCCTCAGACCCCCCCAGACCCCCCTGTCCCTGTGTCCCCTGGTGTCCCCATGTCCCCCCCATGTCCCCCCCCCATTGTCCCCTCACCATTCCCCCCCCCCAATATCCCCCAGACCCCAATTTCCCCCCCCAGAGCCCCCCAGCCCCCCCTGTCCCCATGTCCCCCCCTGTCCCCATGTCCCCCCCATACCCCCCACATGCCCCCCCCATGTCCCCCCCCCAATGTCCCCCAGACCCCAATTTCCCCCCCTTTGGGACCCCCCAACCCCCCCTGTCCCCATGTCCCTTGGTGTCCCCCTGTCCCCCCATGTCCCCCCACATGTCCCCCCCCCATTGTCCCCTCACCGTCCCCCCCCCGTGTCCCCGAGATGAACTTCTCCAGCTGGCACCGCAGGAAATCCCGTTCCTCCTCCAGGTCCTGGATCCGTTTCTGGAGCCACGAATTCCGCTCCAGGGCCAGGGACAGCTGAGCCCCGGGGGGGGCTGCGACCCCCGGACCCCCCCTCAGACCCACACTTGGGGGGGGGGCACACACAGACCCCCCCCAGCCCCAAAAAACCCCCAAAATCCCCCCAAACCCCATCCCTGGGACACCCCCCCAAAGGGACCCCCCCAAACCCCTCCCTGAGACCCCCAGACCCCCCCTCAGACCCACACTTGGGGGAGGGGCACACACAGACCCCCCCCCAGCCCCCAAAACCCATCCTTGGGGCCCCCCCCCCAAAGGGACCCCCCCCAAACCCCTCCCTGAGACCCCTGGACCCCCCCTCAGACCCTCACTTGGGGGGGGCACACACAGACCCCACCCCCACAAACCCCCCCACCCCCCCCCAAACCCCATCCCTATGACCCCCCCCCCCAAAGGGACCCCCCCAGTCCCTCCCTAGGACCCCCCCCCATAGGGCCCCCCCCCGAATTCTTCCCTAAAACCCCCCCTGAAATGGGACCCCCCCAAAAAGATGGGGGGGGGGGACACACACATCACTGGGATGCCCCCTCCCCCTCAAACTGGGACCCCCCCCTAATTCCTCCCTGGCCCCCCCAAAATGGGGACCCCCCTCCCCCCCTCACCTTCGTAGCCGCCCTGGGGGGGGCTGAGGCTGTAAAAAAGGGGGGGGTCCAGCGGGGGGTCCTCAAAGGGGAGGGAGATCTCAAAGGGCTCCTCGGCCTTTTTCACTGGGGGGGGGCACAAGTTATTATTTTGGGGGGGGGGGAGGGCATCAACCCCCCCACACCCCCCCACATCTCCCCTTAATTAAACCCTCTGCCCCAAGGGGGGGTTCTGGGGGTTATGGCCCCCCCCCCCTCTAAATTAGGGACCCCCCCCTTAAATTAGAGACCCCCCCCCAAATGAATTACCGATTCGTCGGCGCCGTTCGGCCATGGGGGGAACCCCCCCGGCCCCCCCCCCGCTGCCTCCGGGCATCTCCGTGGGGTGCTGGGGGGGACACACACAATTTGGGGGGGGGGCACATACCAAGGGACCCCCCCCCCTCTTCTAATCACCCCCCAAAACCTCGACCCCCCCCCCAAAAGACCGAAATCCCTCCCCCAAGAAACGGAGCCCCCCTCCCTTTTATCGCCCCCACCCCAAAACCGAGACCCCCCCCCCAAAAAAAATCGAGGACCCCCCCTTAAGCCAAGACCCCCCCCCCTTTTCCACGTCCCCCCCAAACCGCGACCCCTCCCCCAACAAAACCTCCCCCTCCTTTATCGCCCCCCCCAAAACCGAGACCCCTCCCCCTTTTTCTCGCGACCCCCACCCCGAAATTAAAGACCCCCCAAAATCGAGGACCCCCCCGCAAGAAAACCCAGACCCCCCCCTTTTAACCTCCCCCACCCCAAAATCGACGCCCACCCCCCCAAAAGAACCCCCGAGCCCCCCCCCCCTTTTTATCGCCCCCTCCCCAAATCCGAGCCTGGGGGGGGCGATGCCGCTCTCTGGGGGGGTCCCCATGCAGGGGGCTCCCGGGTTACGTTTGGGGGGGTCCCGGGGTTCTTTATGGGGGGGGGTCCCGGGGTTCCCTTTGGGGGGGGGGGTCCCGGCCGAGCCCCCCACTCACCCCGCACCGCAGCTCCGCGGCCGCCGCCCGGGCAGGGAGCGTCTGCAAAGAGCGCTGCGGAGCCACAGCCGAACACAACGAGCGGTTTAAAAAGCAATTAACGCCGAGGGAGGGGGAGTAATATTTGGGGAGGGGGCGTTTGTTCCCCTCCCCCCGGTGTTCTCCCCCCATTTATTTTTTTTTTGCGGGGGGGGTGGGTTGAAGTTTTTTCGGGTGAGTTCCAGGTGGGCTCTTTCGCGACGCTCCCTAAAGGCTCCCTCCGTCTCCACACGCGCGTAAGGGACCGGGAGAAAATTCCCAACCGCGCTCAAAAGCGAAAAATAAACATTAATAAAAGGGATTTGGGGAGGGGGCGACGCTCCAAAGACGAGGGGGGGGGACGGGGAGAGGGGGGGTGGGTTGAGGAGGGGTCTCCCCCCATCTCTCCCCCCCCCCCGTGGAGCAGAAGGGTTGGGAGGGGAAACGTTTTTTTCCACGCGGTGCTTCCAGCCGGACACCAAACGCTGCGACACCGACACCCCCTCCCCCCCCCCAAGAGACCCCCCCCCCCAATTCCCTAACACCCCCCCCCCCAAATCTCTAAAGTGGGGCTGGGGGATGCAGCACCCCCCTCCCCACCCCCCCATATCGCGATCGGAGCCGTCGCGATTGAAACGTGGAACCATGAGGGGCCCAAAGTGGGGGCGGGGGCGCGGAACCGACGGGAGGTAAATGGGGGGGGGGGGAGGGTCGTGGGGGGGGGTGGGGGAGGGTCTGGGACCCCCACATCTGCCACCCCCCCCCTCAATTCCCGGGTGTTCAGGACCCCCATGTGACACCCCCCTCCCCCAATTTCCTGCAGTGATTGAGACCTCCCGTGCCCCCCCCCCCCCATTTTGGTTATTTGGGACCCCCAGGTGCCCCCCCCCCAATTTTGGGTGTTCAGGACCCCCTCCCCCCAATTCCCGGGACCCCCATGTACTCCCCCCCCCTCCCCCCCAGTTCCCGGGGTGTTTGAGACCCCCATGTGCCCCCCCCCCCAGTTTTGGGTGTTCAGGACCCCCAGGTTCCCCCTCCCCAGTTTTAGGTGTTCAGGACCCCCTCCCCCAATTCCCTGGACCTTTGGGACCCCCACGTGCCCCCCACTCCCCCCAATTTTCATCATTTGGGACCCCCATAATCCCCCCCCCAAATTCCCAGGGTGTTTGGGCCCCCCCCGTTGCCCCCCCCCTCCTAACCCCCCTTTTTTCCTCTCCCCACAGCTCCCCCCCCCCTCCTCCCCCCCCACCCCCCACCCCCTCCCTCCCAGCCCCCTCCCCATCCCCCCCCACCCGCTACCTCCTGATCGACACCCAGGGGGTCCCTTACACCGTCCTGGTCGGGGGGGAGGGGGGAGGTGGCGGGGGGGTCCCGGGACCCCCCCCATCCCCCCACCCCCGTCGGAACTTTTCCTGCGGCGTCTGCGGCCGCCGCTTCGAGTTCCTCTCCTACCTGCAACGCCACAGCATCGCCCACTCCCCCCACAAGCCCCACGTCTGCGGCCTCTGCGGGAAAGGCTTCAAGAGGGCGTCCCACCTGGAGAGGCACAAATACACCCACGCCCCCCCACGCAAACCCCACGCCTGCCCCCTCTGCCCGCGCCGCTTCCGAGACTCCGGGGAACTCGACCGACACCGCCGAGTCCACACCGGGGAGAGGCCCTTCCAGTGCCCCCACTGCCACCTCCGCTTCGGGGAGAGGAACACCCTGCAGAGGCACCTCCGGCGTAAACATCCCCCCCCCCGGCAGTGAATGGGGGTGGGGGAGGGGGTGGGGGAGGGGGGGGTGGGGAGGGATGTAAGGTGGAGGTGGGGGAGGTCAATGAGACAAGATGGCGGCTGGTGGAGGTCACTGAAACAAGATGGCGGCCGTGGGCATCAACAGGACAAAATGGTGGCCGTAGAGGTCACCGGGACAAGATGGCGGCTGTTGGAGGTCACTGGGACAAGATGGCAGCCATGGGGATTGCTGGGACAAGATGGCGGCTGTTGGAGGTCACTCAAACAAGATGGCGGCCGGTGGAGGTCACCGGGACAAGATGGCGGCCGTGGGCATCAACAGGACAAAATGGTGGCCGTAGAGGTCACCAGGACAAGATGGCAGCTGGTGGAGGTCACCGGGACAAGATGGCGGCCGTGGGCATCAACAGGACAAAATGGTGGCCGTAGAGGTCACCAGGACAAGATGGCGGCTGTTGGAGGTCACCAGGACAAGATGGCAGCCATGGGGATTGCTGGGACAAGATGGCGGCTGTTGGAGGTCACTCAAACAAGATGGCGGCCGGTGGAGGTCACCGGGACAAGATGGCGGCCGTGGGCATCAACAGGACAAAATGGTGGCCGTAGAGGTCACCAGGACAAGATGGCAGCTGGTGGAGGTCACCGGGACAAGATGGCGGCCGTGGGCATCAACAGGACAAAATGGTGGCCGTAGAGGTCACCAGGACAAGATGGCGGCTGTTGGAGGTCACCAGGACAAGATGGCAGCCATGGGGATTGCTGGGACAAGATGGCGGCTGTTGGAGGTCACTCAAACAAGATGGCGGCCGTGGGCGTCAACGAGACAAAATGGCGGCCGTAGAGGTCACCGGGACAAGATGGCGGCCATGGGTTTGGGGATGCCTCACAAGATGGTGGCTGTGGAGGTTGCCAGGAGAAGATGGCGGCCATGGAGGTCAACAAGACAAAATGGCGGCTGTGGAGGTTGGCGTGACAAGATGGCGGTGGTGGAGGTCACTGAAACAAGATGGTGGCCATGGGTGTCAACAAGACAAAATGGCGGCCATGGGTTTGGGGATGTCACAAGATGGCGGCCACGGAAGTCACCGGGACAAGATGGCGGCTGTGGCATTGGGGACGTCACAAGATGGCTGCCCTGGGGGGGTCAGTGATGTCGCAGGATGTCCGCCCTGTGGCTGATGACGTCACAAGATGGCCGCCATTAAACCTGGGTTGGTTCCTTTGCTCTGCTGGTGCCTCATTGGGTGGGGGAAGGGGGGGAAGGGGCGGGGCCTCCCGGGCAGCAGCCAATGGGAGAGGGAGCCGCCCACTGACCCCATAACCAACCAGTAACCAGCTAACCAACCCATTAACCCCTTAACCCACCCATTAACCGACCCACGGACCTCCTGACCAACCCACTAACCATTAACCAACCCATTACCCATTAACCAACCCATTACCCATTAACCAACCCACTAACCAGCTAACCAACCCACTAACCAGCTAACCAACCCCTTAACCAACCCATCACCCATCCCTTAACCCTTAACCAACCCCTTAACCAACCCTTTAACCAACCCATCCCCCCCGTTAACCAACCCACCCAACCCCTTAACCAACCCATCCCCTGACCACCCCCCGTTAACCAACCCACGTCATACGTGTTATGTCACGACAGAGCCGTTCACGTCGCGACACGGACGCTCGTGTCGCGATACAACCCCCGCGTCACGACACGGCTGGGACGTGATACAGACGTTTATGTCGCGATACAGCCACTCGTGTCGCGATACAACCCCCGCGTCGTGACAGAGCCATGTCGCGATACAACCCCCGCATCGTGACAGAGCCATGTCGCGATACAACCCCCGTGTCGTGACAGAGCCATCACGACGATCGTGTCCACGGCCGCGCGGGAAAGAGTCCGGGGAGGGGAGGAGGGGAAGGAGGAGACCTGGGTGGGGGCGGGGCAGCCGTGTCATGACATGACATGTCGTGACATGTCGTGACTTGTGGTGACATGTCGTGACGAGCCGTGTCACCCCGGCCCCGGGGGGTGCCCGTGTCCAGGCGTGTCAGGGGCGAGGGCCCAGGACACACCCTGAGGTCACGTGTGGAGCCGTGACGAGCCGCGTGGAGTCACGTGTCAGCCCATGACGAGCCGTGTGGGGCCATGAGGAGGCGTGTGGAGCCGTGTGGGGCCATGAGGAGCTGCGTGTCACCCCATGGCAACACGTGGAGAGCCGTGACGAGCCGTGTGGAGCCATGGTAAGTCCCATGGAGCTGTGATGAGTCGTGTGTCAGCCCATGACGAGACGTGTAGAGCCATGTGGAGCCGTGTGGAGCTGTGCAGATCCATGTGGAGACGTGACGAGCCATGACGAGCCATGTGGATCCACGATGAGCCATGTGGAGCCGTGACGAGCCACGAGTCATCCCATGATGAGCCATGTAGAGCCATGTGAAGCCATGATGAGCTGTGTGTTGCCCCATGTGGATCCATGACGAGCCATGATGAGCCATGATGAGCCATGTGGAGCTGTGTGGGTCCATGTAGAGCCCGTGTGGAGCCATGACGAGCCACATGGAGCTATGTGGAGCCATGATGGGCTGTGTGTGTGGATCCATGTTGAGCCATGACAAGCCATGTGAAGCCATGTTGAGCCATGATAGGCTGTATGGATCCATGATGAGCCGTGTGGATCCATGTTGAGCCATGAGGAGCCGTGTGGATCCGTGTTGACCCACACCCCCCCTTCACCCCCCCCTCACCCCTCCTTCTCCCCCCCCGTCCCGTCCCTCCGGTGCCCCCTCCGGTGCTTCCTGAGCCCGTGGGCGTTGGGGAAGCTCCGTCCGCAGACCCCGCACTCGTGGGGCCTCCCCCCAACCCCAACCCCAACCCCAACCCCAACCCCGACCCCGACCCCCGCCCGGGCCCGGAGCTGCCGGTTGAGTCGTTCGGGGTCTCTGAAGATCTCGGGGCGGGGGGAGCAGCTCGGCTCCCGGGGGGCCCCGTGGCCGCGTCGGTGCCGGAGGACGGAGGAGAGGAAGAAGAAGCTCTTCCCGCAGAGCTGGCACCGGTGAACCCGCTCCCCGCGGTGACCCCTCCGGTGCTCCAGGAGCTCGGAACGACGACGGAAACTCTTCCCGCAGGTCCGGCAGCGCCGGGGCCCGCGGAGCTCGGACGGGACGGGGGACGGGGGGAAGCGTCGGGCGCAGAGGCTGCAGCGGTCCCCAACATGGCCCCCAACATGATCCCCAACGTGGCCCCCAACATGATCCCCAACGTGGCCCCCAACGTGATCCCCAACGTGGCCCCCAACACGGTCCCCAACATGGCCCCCAACGCAGTTCCCAACATGGCCCCCAACATGGTCCCCAACATGGCCCCCATCTCGGTCCCCAACATGGTCCCCGGCGTGGTTGTCGCGGTGTTGGCGGAGGCGCCGTGCGGGGGGGACGGGGCGGCCGCAGAGGGAGCACCGGGGGGGCCTCTCCCGGGCGTGGCGGCGCCGGTGCCTCAGGAGCGGAGCCGCCTCCCGGAACCTCTTCCCGCAGAGCCGGCAGCCGAAGCGGCGCGGGCGGAGGTGGCGGCGGCGCCGGTGGAGGAGGAGGTCGTAGGCCCCGGCGAAGCCTTCGCCGCAGAGGCCGCAGCTCAGGGTCTTCCTGGCCAGGTGGACGTACTTGTGGGTCACCAAGGCCAAGAAGTGTTTGAAGCTTTGGCCGCACGTCCCGCAGGAGAAGCGTTCGCCCGCGGGTGCCGACGGGCGCTCTTCCGAGATGGCGGCGGCGTCAGGGGCATCGGGGGCGGCGTCGGAAGCGCCTCGAGGGCTTTGCTCGCCGCCTCCTCCTCCTCCTCCTCCTCCCGGCGTCGGGTTGTTGGGGGGCAGCAGCCTCTCCGGGGCGGTCTGATGGACCAACTTGTGCCACATGAGGTTCTCGATGAAGCCGAAGGTCTTCCCGCAGGCGTCGCAGCCGTAGGGTTTCTCCCCGGCGTGAACCTCCTTGTGGCTGACGGCGCGGAAGAGGTCTCCGAAGCGTTCCCCGCACGTCCCGCACCCGTAGCTCAACCCTTCCGGGACGGCGGCGGAAACGGCGCCGGGAGAGGCCGCGGAGGAGCCGGGGAAGGAGCAGGGGGTGGGGAGGGGCAAGCGATGGATCTGTTTGTGCCGGGTGAGGCTCTGGGGGTACCCGAAGGCTTTCCCGCAGAGCTCGCACTTGTAGGGCCGCTCCCGGGTGTGCACCACGTGGTGCTTGCTGAGGTGGAAGGACTCCCGGAAGCGCTTCCCGCAGACGGCGCACTGGTGGGGCTTCTCCCCCGTGTGGATCCTCTCGTGGCGCTTCAGCGTCTCCCGGCGCCCGAAGGATCTCCCGCACACCCCGCACCCGAAGCTTTTGGAGGGGGTCACCGGAAACCCCCCCGGGGCCGCCTCCCCCGCTTTGCTTTCCCCGCACGGCGCCGCGAAGACGCCGGGAAAACCCGGGGGGGGCTTGGGATAAAGACTTTTGTTGGGCCCCGCGTTGGGCCCCGCGTTGAACCCCATGTTCGGTCCCGTGTTGGGCCCCACGTTGGGTCCCATGTTGGGTCCCGCGTTGGGCGCCGCCGCCCCCAGGTGCGTTTGTCGGTGCCGCAGGAGGCTCTGGGGGGCGGCGTAGAGCTTCCCGCAGACCTCGCACTTGTAGCGGGGCCGTTGGGCGCTGTGGGTGCTCTGGTGGCGCAGGAGGTAGGAAGGGTCCCGGAATTCCTTCCCGCAGACGGCGCAGGGGAAGCGGAGCAACCCCGAGTGGGTCTTGAGGTGCCGGGTGAGGCTCTCGCGGCGGTTGAAGCTCTTGGAGCAGACGGAGCAGCTGAAGGGTTTCTCGCCGGTGTGGATGATCTGGTGCTGGTGGAGGTGGCTCGGCTTCTTGAAGACTTTCCAGCACAAGGAGCACGTGAAGGGACCCTCGGGGCCGGGGGCGGCGGGGGGAGGGGCCGCTGGGCCCCCCGGGGAGGGGAGGACCCCACCACCGGGTGCCAGGATGACGCCGGCGGGCGGTGGGAGAAGACCGCTCAAGACAGCGTTGACCCCGTTGGGTGCCGGGAGGACGCCGGCCAAGGATACGTTGAGCCCGTTGGGTCCTGGGTTGACCCCATTGGGTCCTGGGTTGACCCCGTTGGGCGCCACGTTGACCCCGTTGGCTGGGTTGGCCCCGTTGGGCGCCACGTTGACCCCAATGGGCGCTGGGTTGGCCCCACTGGGTCCTGGGTTGACCCCGTTGGTTGGGTTGACCCCGTCGGGTGCCGGGTTGACGCCGCTGTGTGCCGCGTTGACCCCATTGGTTGGGTTGACTCCATTGGGTGCCGCGTTGACACCGTTGGCTGGGTTGACCCCGTTGGGCACCGCGTTGACCCCGCCGGGTGCCGCGTTGACCCTGTTGGGCGCCGCCGTGCCACCGCTCCCCAGGTTGACCCCGACGGCCAAAGCGTTGACCCCGTTGAGCGCCGGGACGAGCCCAGAGGCCCCGTTGGGCCCCGGGACGACGCCGGAGGCGCCGGCCATCGCCGAGGCGGCGCCGGCGGAGCCATTTTGGGGGCTTTCCTTGTGGCAGCGCCGGTGGCGGATGAGGCTGGAGACGTGGTTGTAGGCCCGGCCGCAGGTGCCGCACTCGTAGGGCCTCTCCCCGCTGTGAACCAACATGTGCTGCACCAGGTGGGACGACTGCTTGAAGCTCTTCTGGCAGACGCCGCAGGGGAAGCGCCGCTCCATGAAGTACTTGAGGCGGCGGAAATAATTCTTCTCCTCCTTGGGCCCCCCCTCGGAAGGGGCCGGGGGGGTCTGGGGGGTCCCTCCCGTCCCCGCCCCGTTGCGTTTCAGCCCCCCGAAGAGGTGTTGGTGACCCGAGAGGTCAACGATGCCCCACTGGGGGGGGTTGAAGGCGGCGGCCGCCGCTTCGAAAAGGGGCTGGGGGGTTTGGGGGTGGGGGGGAAGGGGGGGCGCGGGGTAAGGGGGGGCTCCGGCTTGGACCCCCCCGGCCCCCTCCCCTTTTTTGGCTTGGGAGGAGGAGGAGGAGGAGGAGGAAGAGGAGGAACCTTCGGCTTTGAAGTCTTTGTGCTTGGCTGAGGAGGGGGGGGGGCGGTCGAAGGGGGGTCCGGCGGGGGGTGGGGGGTACTCGAAGGGGGTGGGGGGGCAGGGGAGGGTTTTGGGGTGCTCGTGGGAGCCGTAGGGCTCCATGAGGGGCTCGAAACGTTGGTGGTTGAGGAACTCCAGGAAGTCGAAGGGATAAGTCTGGAAGTGGACGCTCTCCTCGGCGGCGTTGGATTCCATCTCCGGGGGGGCAGGGGGGGGGGAAGGGGGGGAGGGGTTGGGGAGGGGGCTTTGGGGGGGGGGGGTCAGAGCTGGGGGGCTGGGAAGGGCTCAGAGAGAAGTTTAGGGGGGATTTGTGGGGGGGGAAGGAGGGGCCCAAAGTTGGGGGGTGGGATTGGGGGGGGGGGGTCCTCTTGGGTTTGGGGGAGGGTGAGGGGGGATGGGGGGTCCTGAGGCCTTTGGAGGGGTGGGACCGGGGGGTCGTTTGGGGGGGGGGGGGAGGGGAGGAAGAAGCCAAATGTGGGGGTGGGGGGAGGGGCAGGGGGAGCCCCGAGAGGAGATTTGGGTCTGGGGTCTTTTGGGGGTCTGGGGGGGGCAGGAAGGGGGAGGGGGGGGAGGGGGAACCCAAATGGGGGGCTGGGGGGGGGTGGGGGGTGGGGGGTCACTCACCTGGGGGGTGCAGGCCCGAGGGGGGGGAGGGGTGGTCCCGAGGTTTTGGGGTCCCGGGGGGGGAGGGGGAGGGGAGGAGGGGGAGGGGCTGAGGCCTCCCCGGAGCCCCCGCTCGGTTTGGGCCTGACCGGAGGCGCTGGAACCGGAACCCCCCCCACCCCCCCGCAGCTCCCTGTCCGGGGTCACGTGACACAAACCCCGCCCCTCCCTCCTTCCCTCCCTTCCCAGAATCCTTCGCGGCCGTCGCAGGGGTTGGGTTGGGGGGGGGGGAGGTGCTGCCCAAATCCAAGATGGCGGCCGCGCCCTCCCCGCATCCAAGATGGCGGCCGAGCCAAGATGGCGGCGCCGCCCCCGCTCCCAAAATGGCCGCCAAGGGGTTAAAAACGGGGCGGGGCTGACGCCGCCCAATCAGCAGCGACAACGTCACTCCAGGGCGGTGACGTCACAACCGCCGTGCTTCCCCCTCCCTCCCCCCTGCTTCCTATTGGTTAAAACTGGGTCAGGCCCCGCCCCTTTTCGGCGCGTCCCGATTGGCTGAATCTGGGTCAGCCCCGCCCCCTCCCATGGCAGCGCCGCATGACCGGAGGCCACGCCCCTTCCCCGCCCTCCCATTGGCTGCCGGCCCCGCGCGCCGCGACCAATGGGAGCCGCGCAACGTGCGGCGGGGAGGGGGGCGTGGCCGGGGTGTGCCACGCCCCTGAGCCCCGGGGGGCGGGGTCGAGCGGCGCCGATTGGTGAAAGGGGAGGAGGAGGGGCGGGGTCTGACTCGGCCACGCCCCCCGCAGCCCGCGGGTGGTCCCGCAGCGCCCCCTACCGGGCGGCTCCGGCACTGGGGGCACCGAGGGAGTTTGGGTCGGTACCGAACCGGGGGGGGGGAGGGGGAACCGGGGGGGTTCGGGGGGGGGGAGGGGACCCCGAGGGGGGGGGGAGGGGACACGGGGACACCCGGGGGGGGGAGGGGATTGAGGGGGACACCGGGGGAAGCGGAACCGAACCGGGGGGAGCAGAACCGAACTGGGGGGGGGGGGGGAACCGGGGGGGTTCGGGAAGGGGGGGGGGACACAAATCGGGGGGGGGACAGAAGGGGATGGGGGGGGACACAATAGAGGGGGGGACAAGGGGCACCTGGGGGGGGGCGATGATTGAGGGGACACCGGGGGGGGGGGAGGGGAGACACGAGTGGGCGGGGGGGGAGGGGGGGATAAGTTGGGGGGGGGGGGGGACACACAAAGGGGTCAGAGCCCCCCCCTCCTCCCCCCCTCTTTCCCCTCCCCCCCCCGTGGGAACCCGCGTGGGGTCACCCGAGGTGAAGCCGCACGTGGGAAAACGGGGGGGGAGGGGGAAGAACCCACGTG
Source organism: Archilochus colubris (assembly GCA_023079485.1). Lineage (NCBI taxonomy): Eukaryota > Metazoa > Chordata > Aves > Apodiformes > Trochilidae > Archilochus > Archilochus colubris. Next base: position 86,146,091 of record CM041083.1, on the reverse strand, counting down.
ACCCCCCCCTCCCGTGGGTTGTGTCCGTGTGTGTGTTCCCCCCCCCACGGTGGTCACGTGTGGGGGTGGGGGGAGGGTAAAGGAGGGGGGGGAGGGGCCATGAGACCCCCCCCAGGTTTTTGCCCCCCCCTCCCCCCTCTTATGACGTCATTGTCCCGCAGGATGATGCAAGACGGCGGCAGCACGTGCCGGGGGGTGGGGGGAGGGGTTTCCCTGCCCCTCCCCCCCCTCCTCCTCCCCCCTGGGATCGATCCGGGGCTGGGGGAGGGGAGAGGAGGAGGATGAACCCCGAGGATTTGGGGGTCCGGGGATGTTGGGGAGGGCGGTGGAATACGTGGATCTGGATGAATTCCTGAGGGAACACGGAATGGGCCCCCAGCCCCACCCCCCACCCCCAGAGACCCCAAGGTGAGGGGCGAGGAAGGGAGGTAAGGGGAGGGCGAGATTTGGGGAGAGATTTGGGGAAGTTTGGGGGAGGATTTGGGGGAGGAGAGGAAGTGGGGGAGGAAGTTTGGGGAGGATTTGGGGTGGGGGAGGAGAAAAGTTTTGGGGGATGGGGTTTACCCTCTCCATTATCGCGACAGAGCCCCCCCTCTCTCACCCCTCCCCCCCCCTCTTTTCCCGCAGCCTCCGCCCCCCCCCGCCCCTCCCCCCACCACGCTCTGCCCGGGGTGGGGGATGGGGGGGAGGCCCCCCCGGTGGGGGAGGGGCTCGGGGGGGGGGGGCTGGGGGGGCCCTGGGACCCCCGGCGGCTCCGGTTCAGCCCCGAGGAGCTGCGGCCGCCGCCGATCGCCCGCAAAGCCACCAAGGTGCAGGTGCCCGAGGAGCAGAAGGTACGGGGGCGGCATGTCGCGATAGGGACACCCCCCCGTCGCGATAGGGGCTCAGTATCGCGGCAGAAACTCCCCCCCCATCACGATATGGGTTCCATATCGCAGCAGAAACTCCCCCCCCGTCGCGATAGGGGCTCGATATCGCGATAGGAGCCCCCTCCCGTTGCGACGAAAAGTTCTCCTTGTGATGGAAGGTCCCCTGTCGCGATAGAAGCTCCTTCACGTTGCGATAGTGACTCTCCTGTCGTGGCAGAAATTCCTTCCCGTTGCGATATCGCCCCCCTATCACAACAGAACCTCCTTCGTGTTGCGATATCGCCCCCCTATTGTGACACAAACTCCCTCCCATCCTGATATTGCCCCCCTATCACGACACAAACTCCCTCCCATCGCGATATCACCCCCCCTATCACAACACAGACTCCCTCTCATCCCGATATTGCCCTCCTATTGCGACACAAACTCCCTCCCGTCGCGATATTGCCCCCCTATCGCAACAGAACCTCCTTCGTGTTGCGATATCGCCCCCCTATCATGACAGAAACTCCCTCCCGTCGCGATATCGCCCCCCTATCACAACACAGACTCCCTCCCGTCGCGATATTGCCCTCCTATCATGACACAGACTCCCTCCTGTCGCGATATCGCCCCCCTATCGCGACAGAACCTCCTTCGTGTTGCGATATCGCCCCCCTATCACAACACCGACTCCCTCCCGTCGCGATATCGCCCCCATATCGCAACAGAACCTCCTTCGTGTTGCGATATCACCCCCCTATCGCGACACAAACTCCCTCCCGTCGCGATATTGCCCCCCTATCGCAACAGAACCTCCTTCGTGTTGCGATATCGCCCCCCTATCATGACAGAAACTCCCTCCCATCATGATATCGCCCCCCTATCACAACACAAACTCCCTCCCGTCGCGATATCGCCCCCCTATCACAACACAGACTCCCTCTTGTCGCGATATCGCCCCCCTATCGCAACACAAACTCCCTCGCATCACGATATCGCCCCCCTATCACAACACACAAACTCCCTCCTGTCGCGATATCGCCCCCCTATCACAACACAGACTCCCTCCTGTCGCGATATCGCCCCCCTATCGCAACAGAACCTCCTTCGTGTTGCGATATCGCCCCCCTATCGCGACACAACCTCCCTCCCGTCGCGACATGGCCCCCCTGTCGCGACACCCGCAGGACGAGCGGTACTGGAGCCGCCGCAGCAGGAACAACGCGGCCGCCAAGCGCTCGCGGGACGCGCGTCGGGTGAAGGAGTCGCAGGTCTGGGTGCGGGCGGCGTTCCTGGAGCGGGAGAACGCGGAGCTGCGCGGGGAGGTGGCGGCCGCACGCAGGGAGCTGACCCGGTTCCGGACGCTGCTGGGCCGGTACCAGGACCGGCACGGGGACATCTGAGCCCGACTGGGAACACTGGGAGCGCTGGGAGGAGGAATACTGGGAGTACTGGGAATGGGGGGAGGGGAGGGAGAGCGCGGGATGGGGAGTGGGGGAGGGGAGCCCAGTATGGGGACAATGAGGACTGGGAGCACTGGGATCCCAGTATGGAGACAATGAGGATACTGGGATCCCAGTATGAGGACACTGGGAGCACTGGGATCCCAGTATGGGGACAATAAGGACACTGGGAGCGCTGGGATCCCAGTATGGGGACATCATGGACACTGGGAGCACCAACTGGGAGCACCGGTATGGGGACATCAAGGACACTGGGATCCCAGTATGAGGACAACGAGGACACTGGGAGCACTGGGATCCCAGTATGGAGACAATGAGGATACTGGGATCCCAGTATGAGGACACTGGGAGCACTGGGATCCCAGTATGGGGACAACAAGGACACTGGGAGCACCGGTATGGGGACAAGAAGGATACTGGGATCCCAGTATGAGGACACTGGGAGCACTGGGATCCCAGTATGGGGACAATAAGGATGCTGGGAGTACTGGGATCCCAGTTTGCAGACAACAAGGACCAACTGGGAGAGCTGGGATCCCAGTATGGGGACATCATGGACACTGGGATCCCAGTATGGAGACATCGAGGACACTGGGAGCACTGGGATCCCAGTATGGAGACAACGAGGATACTGGGATCCCAGTATGAGGACAACGAGGACACTGGGAGCACTGGGATCCCAGTATAGGGACAACAAGGATACTGGGAGCACTGGGATCCCAGTTTGGAGACAACAAGGACACTGGGAGCAGCAACTGGGAGCACTGGGATCCCAGTATGGGGACAACAAGGATACTGGGATCCCAGTATGAGGACAACGAGGACACTGGGAGCACTGGGATCCCAGTATGGGGACAACAAGGACCAACTGGGAGAGCTGGGATCCCAGTACAGGGACAAGAAGGGCACTGGGAGCACTGGGATCCCCTCCCCCTCCCCATATTTATTCAAAGCACAATTGTGGGGGGGGGGATCCCACCGGTCCCTCCCAGTGACCCCTCCAGGATTCCCAGTTCAGGCCAGTACAGTCACTGGGAGACACCTCCCCCCCCCCGCCCCTCCCCCATCCCCCCCTCCCAGACACCGGGGACCCCTCCCCCACTTTGGGGCACCAGCACCTCCCCCCCTCCCCACCCCCCCCAAAGCCCCCCCGGGGGTCTCAGGTGTCCCCTCCTCCCCCCCCATCCCCCCCCATTGCACTTTAACCACTTCCCCGCCCCTCCCCCCACCCCCCCACGGGGGTCGCGACCCCCCCAGGGGTGGGGGAGGGGCAAAGGGGGGGGGGGGGTTTGTACAGAATAAAACTTGGACCCCACTGGTGGCGAACTGGGAGCACTGGGAGGGGGGGAGGGGGGGAAATGGGAGGGAATCCCCCCCCCCCCACGCCCCTCCCGGACGCTGCCGACGTCACACCCCCACGTTATGACGTCACTCCGTGCTTTATTCCATTGGGGGAGGGGGGGAGCACCCGAGTGGCACCGCAGGGACCTCCCCCCCAACCCTTGGGTGTCCCCTTGACCCGTGGGCTGTCACCTTGGGGTGTCCCCAACCCCTTGACCCCCCCAGGAGGTCCCTTGGTCCCCAACCCTCTGGGTGTCACCTCGGGGTCCCCAATGTCCCCTTAGGGGTGGTCCCCAACCTCTTGGTGTCCCCACATCCTTTGATGTCCCCCCCCAATTTGGTGTCCCCAACTCTTTGATGTCCCAGCAGGTCCCTTGGTGTCCCCAACCCCTTGGGTGTCCCCAAACCCCTTTAATGTCCCCAACTCTTTGATGTCCCGGGAGGTCCCTTGCTCCCCAACCCCTTGGGTGTCACCTTGGGGCATTCCCAAACCCCCCAGATGTCCCCAAACCCCCAGATGTCCCCCTTGGGTGTCCCCAACCCTTTGATGTCCCCAACTCTTTGATGGCCCCCAATCCTTTGATGTCCCCAACCCCTTTAATGTCCCCAATCCTTTGATGTCCCCAACCCTTTGATGTCCCAGCAGGTCCCTTGGTGTCCCCAACCCTTACAATGTCCCCAACCCCCCAATCCTTTGATGTCCCCCAAGCCTTGGTGTACCCAATGTCCCCAATCCTTTGATGTCCCCAACCCCTCTGATGTCCCCAACTCTTTGATGTCCCCCTTGGTGTCCTCCAACACTTCCATGTCCCCAACTCTTTGATGTCCCCCTTGGTGTCCTCCAACGCTTTGATGTCCCCAACTCTTTGATGTCCCCCTTGGTGTCCTCCCAACGCTTCCATGTCCCCAACCCTTTGATGTCCCAGCAGGTCCCTTGGTGTCCCCAACCCTTTCAACGTCCCCAACCCCCCAAACCTTTGATGTCCCCAACCCCTTGGGTGTCCCCAAACCCCTTTGATGTCCCCAACTCTTCAACGTCCCAGCAGGTCCCTTGGTGTCCCCAACCCCTTCAATGTCCCCCAATCCTTTGATGGCCTCAACCCCTTGGGTGTCCCCAAACCCCTTTAATGTCCCCAACTCTTTGACGTCCCCAACCCCTCCGATGTCCCCAACCCCCCAACGTCCCCAACCCCTCCGATGTCCCCGTCCCCTCATGGTGGCCCGGGTGGCAGGAGGAGCCTGGCCAGTCCCCTGTGGATCTGTCCCTGGATGTCCCCAACTTCCACCCTCTCCCCGTCCACCGTCATCGTCCCCGCGGGCGGCAGCGGCTCCAGGCGGAACGCGCGGGCGGGGACGTGGCACAGGGGGGTGGCACCGGTGACACCTCCGTCCCCGAGGCCACCTCTGCTCATGGCCACCAAAGCCCGGAGCAAAGTGGCCCTGGAGACCCCGGCCCGGACGTAGCAGAGGTGGATGAGGCCATCGTCAGGACGGGCCTGGGGCACGGCCACCAACTCTGTCCCCAAGTGGGACTGGGTCAGCGCCAGCACCAGCACGAAGTCACCTTCCAGGGTCACCCAGCTGGGGGGCACCGGGTGGCCCAGGGGGACCAGGAGGTCATCGACGGGGCCACCCACGGGGGGACTGGTGGCACTCGGGGTGTCCCCAAGGCTGGAGGTGTCCCCAGAGCTGGAGGTGGCACCGTGGGGCTTGGTGGCATTGTCACTTGGGGTGTCCCCAAAGCTGGAGGTGGCACCAGGGGGCTTGGTGGCACTGGTGGCACTCAGGGTGTCCCCAAAGCTGGAGGTGGCACCGTGGAGCTTGGTGGCACTGTCACTTGGGGTGTCCTCAAGGCTGGAGGTGTCCCCAAAGCTGGAGGTGTCCCCAACATTGGAGGTGGCACCGTGGAGCTTGGTGGCATTAGGACTGGAGGTGGCACTGTCAGTCTTGGTGGCACCGGGGGTCTTGGTGGCATTGTCACCTGGGGTGTCCCCAAAGCTGGAGGTGTCCCCAAGGCTGGAGGTGGCGCTGTCACTGGGGGTGTCCCCTCTGGTGTCCTTCTGCCCAGGGCTGTCCCCAAGCTTGGATGTGGCCCCGAGTCCAACATTGTCCCCAAACCTAGACTTGTCCCCAACCCCAGCGCTGTCCCCACCCCAAAGGCTGTCCCGATCCCCAACGCTGTCCCCTAACTCCACCCCACTGTCCCCAACGTCCCCATTGTCCCCACTGCTCTCCCCATTGCTCTCCCCATTGTCCCCATTGTCCCTGTTGCTGTCCCCATTGCTCTCTCCACTGTCCCCATTGCTCTCCCCATTGTCCCCATTGTCCCTGTTGCTGTCCCCGATGTCTCCACTGCTCTCCCCATTGTCCCCACTGTCCCCAATGTCCCCACTGCTCTCCCCATTGTCCCCACTGTCCCCGATGTCCCCACTGCTCTCCCCACTGTCCCCAATGTCCCCACTGCTCTCCCCGTTGTCCCCACTGTCCCCGATGTCCCCACTGCTCTCCCCACTGTCCCCAAGTCCCCCGCAGAGCCCCAGCTCGGAGGTGGCTCTGGGCAGGGCTGTCCCCGGGTGGGTGTGGGGTTGCGTGGGGGTGTCCCGGGTGGCAGTGGTGGCAGTGGTGGTGGCACTGCGTGGCAGTGCTGGCAGGTAGGACAGCCGTCCCCGGTAGGCCTGCAGGGACAGCAGCCGTGTCACCGTCCCCAGGGCGAAGCGCGCCGGGCCCAAGCGCCGCAGCCGCTCCGTCCCCACGTCCACGTCGGCCACCAGGCCCCACGCCACGCTCAGGAAGGAGAAGAGACGCCTCCCCGAGGACGTTGTCACCGACACCAAGTCCAGGGGACACCCCCGGGGGGGTTTGGTGGTGCTGTCACCGGTGTTGTCACCCTCGGCGTCACCGCGGCGGGAGGAGGGAGCGCGGCAAAGGAGGAGGGAACAGTTCTGGAGCAGGGAGAGACCCCGGGCTGGGGGGAGGCTGGGGACAGAGGGGACAGAGGGGACATCAGTGGGGACGGGGGAGTCCTGGGGGGATGGGGACATTGGGGGTGATGGGGACAAGGGGGGTGATGGGGACAATGGGAGCAATGGGACAATGGGGATGTTGGGGACACCAGTGGGGACACTGGGGACATCAGTGGGGACACTGGGGACAGGGGGGGTGATGGGGACAATGGGGGTGATGGGGACATCAGTGGGGACATCTGGGGACAATGGGGACAGGGGGTGATGGGGAGAATGGGAGCAATGGGACAATGGGGATGTTGGGGACACCAGTGGGGACACTGGGGACATCAGTGGGGACACTGGGGACAGGGGGGGGGATGGGGACAATGGGGGTGATGGGGACAATGGGGGTGTGGGGACATGGGGTGGGGAATGGGGGTATGGGAGAATGGGGCAATGGGACAATGGGGATGTTGGGGACACCAGTGGGGACATTGGGGACATCAGTGGGGACACTGGGGACAGGGGGGGTGATGGGGACATTGGGGGTGATGGGGACATCAGTGGGGACATCAGTGGGGACAATGGGGACAAGGGGGGTGATGGGGAGAATGGGAGCAATGGGACAATGGGGACACTGGGGGTGATGGGGACATTGGGTGGGGGGATTGGGGATGTTGAAGGTGTTGGGGACAGAGGGGACATCAGTGGGGACAGGGGGGTGATGGGGACAATGGGGACAATGGAGGGGTTGGGGACACTGGGGGTGATGGGGAGAATGGGAGGAAGGGGACACTGGGGATACTGGGGACACCAGTGGGGACAATGGGGACAGGAGGGGTGATGGGGACAATGGGGGCATTGGGGACAATGGGGACAAGGGGGGTCCCTGTGTCCCCCCCAATGTCCCCGCACCCCCCATCCCTCCCAACGCCCCCAGTGTGCCCCCCAACGTCCCCATCCCTGTCCCTGACACCCAACCTCCCCATTCCCCCAATGTCCCCAATGTCCCCCCAGTACCCCCAATGTCCCTGTTCCTGTCCCCCAGTGCCAGCTGATGGTCCCAATGTCCCCAACCCCCCCATCCCCCCCAATGTCCCCAACCCCCCCAATGTCCCCAACGCCCCCATTCCCCCCATTGTCCCCCCCCGTGTCCCCAGTGTCCCGTCCCTGTCCCCCAGTGCCAGCTGATGGTCCCAATGTCCCCAACCCCCCCAATGTCCCCAACCCCCCCAATGTCCCCAACCCCAATGTCCCCAACGCCCCCATTGTCCCCCCCTGTCCCCAATGTCCCCACCCCCCCCAATGTCCCCCATCCCCCCCCTTGTCCCCAACGCCCCCATTCCCCCCATTGTCCCCCCCTGTCCCCATTCCCCCCCATGTCCCCAGTGTTCCCTGTCCCTGACCCCCAGTGCCAGCTGATGGTCCCAATGTCCCCAACCCCCCCAATGTCCCCAACCCCCCCATTGTCCCCATTGTCCCCATTCCCCCCATTGTCCCCCCGTGTCCCCAATGTCCCCATTCCCCCCAGTGTCCCCAGTGTCCCCAGTCCCTGACCCCCAGTGCCAGCTGATGGTCCCAATGTCCCCAGCCCCCCCAATGTCCCCAACCCCCCCGATGTCCCCAACCCCCCCAATGTCCCCAACGCCCCCCCTGTCCCCATTCCCCCCAGTGTCCCCAGTGTCCCCTGTCCCTGACCCCCAGTGCCAGCTGATGGTGGCCGCCAGCCCGTTCCCGGTCCCGCAGGGCAGCACCCCCAGGGGGGTCCTCAGAGCCTCGGCCCAATCGGGGCGGGACAGGAGCCCGTTCACCACCTGGGGGGGTTTGGGGTCACCTGGAGGGGTTTGGGGTCACCTGGAGGGGTTTTGGGGTCACCTGAGGGGGGTTGGGGTCACCTGGGGGGGGTCTGGGGTCACCTGGGGGGGTTTTGGGGTCACCTGGGGGGGGTTTGGGGTTACCTGAGGGGGGTTGGGGTCACCTGGAGGGGTTTTGGGGTCACCTGGGGGGGGTTTGGGGTTACCTGAGGGGGGGTTTGGGGTTACCTGAGGGGGTTTGGGGTCATCTGGAGGGGTTTTGGGGTCCCCAAGGGGGGTTGGAGCTCACCAGGGGGGAGTTTGGGGTCACCTGAGGGGTTTAGGGGTCACCTGGGGGGGGGGTTGGGGTCACCTGAGGGGGTTTGGGGGTCACTATGAGGGAGTTTGGGGTCACCTGGAGGGGTTTTGGGGTCCCCAAGGGGTTCTTGGTGTCCCTGGGGGGGGTTTTAGGGTCCCCAGGGATGTTTTTGGGGTCCCCGGGGGTGTTTTTGGGGTCCCCCCCACCTCAAAGAGCAGCCCATCCCCCGAGGCAGTGACGATCCCGTCCCATTCCTGCAGCCTCAGCCCCATCACCACCTCCCTGGCGTGGTTGGGGCGTTCTGGGGGGGGGACAGAGGGGTCAGGACCCCCCCCCAAAACACCCCTGGACCCCCCAAAACACCCCTGACCCCCCCAAAACACCCCTGACCCCCCCCCCAAAAACAAACAACCAAACAAACCCCCCCTTTCACTTCCCATGGGCTCAATGGGACTTTGCCCCCCCAAAACCCCCCCGGGACCCCCCCAAATCGCCCCCCACCCCCCCAAATCCCCCCCCCACGACCCCCCTGGACACCCCCAACCCCAAATAACCCCCCCAAAATCCCCCCCCCCCAATTTGAAACCCATTTAAACCTTCTAAACCTTCCCCCCCCTTCACTTCCCAGGGACTCAATGGGACTTTGCCCCCCCAAAACACCCCCAGGACCCCCCCAAATCGCCCCCCATCCCCCAAATCCCCCCCCCCACGAACCCCCTGGACCCCCCCAACCCCAAATAACCCCCCCAAAATCCCCCCCCCGTCTTTACACCCCCTCAAACCTCCTCCCCCCCTTCACTTCCCAGGGGCTCAATGGGACTTTGCCCCCCCAAAACACCCCTGGGACCCCCCCAAATCGCCCCCCACCCCCCCCAAATCCCCCCCCCACGACCCCCCTGGACCCCCTCAACCCCAAATAACCCCAAATAACCCCCCCAGAGCCCCCCCCCCATTTTTACACCACCCCAAACCCAACCTTCCCTTTACTTCCCAGGGGCTCAATGGGACTTTGCCCCCCCAAAACCCCCCCGGGACCCCCCCAAATCGCCCCCCATCCCCCAAATCCCCCCCCCACGACCCCCCTGGACCCCCCCCCACCTGTCTGGATGAGGCTGAAGCTGATGTTGGCCTCGCTGATCATGGGCAGGACGTGGCTCTGACACCAGCTCAGGGCTTGGCCCCGACCCCCAAAAGGGTTCAGGAGGAGCAGGAAACGCCTGGGGGGGGGCTCAGGGGGGAGACCTGGGGGGGGGGAAAGACCCCCAGGGGGCTGAGACCCCCCCTTAAATTAACAGACCCCCCCTAAACCCCATAGAGCCCCCCCAAGTCCTAAAATCCCCATTTGGGGGGCTGGGACCCCTTAAACAAAAGGGGGGGGGGAAGGGTCCAGGACCCCAAAATGGGGGGGGGGATAAAAAGGGACCCAAAATAAGGGGAGACCCCCCCCCAATTTACAGACCCCCCCCAATCCTAATTTTGGGGAACCTAAGGGGGGGTTTGGGGTCCCCAGAGGGAGTTTTGGGGTCCCCAGGGGCTGTTTTGGGGTCCCCAGAGGGGGTTTTGGGGTGCCAGGGCAGAATTGGGGGGATTTTGGGGTCCCCAGAGGAGTTTTGGGGTCCCAGGGGTGGAATTTGGGGGATTTTGGGGTCCCTAGCAAAGAATTTTGAGCATTTTGGGGTCCCAGGGGTGGATTTTGGGGTCCCAGGGCAGAACTGGGGGGATTTTGGGGTCCCCAGAGGAGTTTTGGGGTCCCAGGGGCGGATTTTGGGGTCCCAGGGATGGATTTTGGGGCCCCAGGGCAGGATTGGGGGGATTTTGGGGTCCCCTGAGAGGGTTTTGGGGTCCCCGGGATGGATTTTGGGGTCCCAGAGCAGAATTAGGGGGATTTTGGGGTCCCCAGAGGAGTTTTGGGGTCCCAGGGGTGGATTTTGGGGTCCCCTGAGAGGGTTTTGGGGTCCCAGGAGTGGATTTTGGGGCCCCAGAGCAGAATTAGGGGGATTTTGGGGTCCCCAGAGGAGTTTTGGGGTCCCAGGGGTGGATTTTGGGGTCCCAGGGCAGAATCTGGGGGCTATTGGGGTCCCCTGAGAAGTTTTGGGGTCCCAGGGATGGATTTTGGGGCCCCAGGGCAGAACTGGGGGGATTTTGGGGTCCCCAGAGGAGTTTTGGGGTCCCAGAGGTGGGTTTTGGGGTTTCAGGGCAGAATCTGGGGGATTTTGGGGTCCCCTGAGAGGGTTTTGGGGTCCCAGGGGTGGATTTTGGGGCCCCAGGGCAGAATTGGGTGGATTTTGGGGACCCCAGAGGAGTTTTGGGGTCCCAGGGGTGGAATTTGGGGGATTTTGGGGTCCCTAGGGAAGACTTTCGGGGTCCCAGGGGTGGATTTTGGGGCCCCAGGGCAGAGTTGGGGGGCTTTTGGGGTCCCCTGAGAGGGTTTTGGGGTCCCAGGGATGGATTTTGGGGTCCCAGGGATGGATTTTGGGGCCCCAGGGCAGAATTGGGGGGATTTTGGGGTCCCCAGAGGAGTTTTGGGGTCCCCGGGATGGATTTTGGGGTCCCCGGGATGGATTTGGGGGATTTTTGGTGTTTTAGGCCACAACTTTCAGGATTTTTTCCCGGAATTTCCCTTCCCCCCCCTCCCCCCTCCCCCTCCCCCTCCCCCCGGGGTTCATTTTGGGGTTCCCCAGAAGTTTTGGGGTGCCCCCCAACCCCCTCCTTACCCTTCTGAGGGGGGAGGGGACCCCCCCGCACCCACCACCGGATGCTCCGCACCCATTTTTCCGCCGTTTCTCGGTTTTTTTCGAGCCGGGGGGAGGAATCGCAGCAGAAAACCGGAGCCCAGCGCCTGCGCCGCCCCCTCCCCCCCCCGGAAACCCCTCCCCCACCCACCCCTCCCCCCCTCAGACCCCCCGACCCCCATCCTCATCCCCGCGCAGAATACGCGAAAACAGCGAAAAAAACGCCGGGGGGGGAGGGGTGTGGGGTGGGGGAGGGGCAGAGCTGAGCCCCCACCACCTCCTCCTGCGGGAAATAAGGGGGGGGGCAACACCGGGGACCCCCCCCCTGGATGTAAAGGCGGCGGGGGGTGAGGCGTAAATGGAAACGGGGGGACCCCCCCTCGTGGGAATAGGGGGGGCCCCCCCCGAACTCGCCTTCCAGAAGGGTTTGGTCCTGAGTGGGGGGCATTGGGGGGGGGATGGGGGGGGGCTGGGGAGGGGGGGGGGGGCGACTGGGGAGGGGGTGTGGGGGGGCATTGGGGGAGAGGGTGTGGGGGCTGGAAAGAAATAAAAAAACAAGAATTAAAATTAAAAATGGGGAAAGGAGAAAACCCCAAAATCCAACCCCCCCTTAAGCACAGGAACCCCCCCATTTCCAGTGCCCCCCCCATTCCCAGTTACCCCCCAAAATCCCAGTACCCCCCCCAATTCCCAGTACCCCCCCCCCAGATCCCAGTAACCCCCCCCTACCCAAACAGGGCCCTAAATCCCAGTCCCCCCCCCATTCCCAGTCCCCCCCCCATTCCCAGTTACCCCCCCCAAATCCCAGTACCCCCCCCCAGTTCCCAGTTACCCCCCCCATTTCCAGTGCCCCTCCCCATTCCCAGTTACCCCCCCCAATTCCCAGTACCCCCCCCCCAGATCCCAGTAACCCCCCCCTACTCAAACAGGGCCCTAAATCCCAGTCCCCCCCCCATTCCCAGTCCCCCCCCCAAAATCCCAGTACCCCCATTCCCAGTTTACCCCCAAATCCCAGTTACCCCCATTCCCAGTTACCCCCATTTCAGTACCCCCAATCCCCAGGGCCCCCTTTCCCATTCCCCCCCAAACTCCCAGTCCCCCCCCCCCAGGTCCCCCCCCTCCCCCCAGGCCCCTTTGTCCCGCCCCCCCTCACCCTCTCCTGGCCCCCCCGTTTCGGGGTGACCCCCCCGGGCCCGGTGTCACACGCGCCCCCCCCCCCCCTTTCCCCGCTCCGCCCGCGGTCCCCTCTCTGCCGCCCCTCCGGAAGCGTCTGCTCTTCACCCCGGAAGCGCTGCCGGGGCCTTCAGCCAATCGGAAAGAGCCCCTCAGGGTCCTCGGCCAATCAGAACACGCCGCCGCCCCTAAACCCCGCCCCGCCGCCGCGCCGCCATCTTGAGTGAGGCGGGAGAACGGGAGGTGAGGTCGGGCGGGCGCCATCTTGGGAGAGGCGGGAGCCGCCATCTTGGTGAGGGCGAGCGAGCCGCTTCCTGGTCGCTGCTTGCTCCGCCCCTTTTCCCGCCTCGCAGGCCAATTAAAGGCGTTAATTAAACACTAACAGCGTTCATTAAATTAACGAGCCGCCGCCCTCCATTAACTCGCCGCGTTTTCAGCCTCGCAATGCGTTTAGGACCGCGAGTCCTCCAGGCTACCACCGAGACGGCGGCGCAGAGCGTCCCGCGCCGCTTCCCTCTCTCCCCGGAAGTGCCCGCCCTTCTTTCCCTTCCTTTACCCCCCGCGCGCCGCGCGCTCTCCCTCTCCGTGCCGCCGCCGCCATGGTGCGTCCGCTACCGGGAAGGAGGGGGGGGGGGGAGCTTTAATCCGCCGCCATCCTCCCTCCCCACCGCCTTTCGCGGCCCCGCCGCTGTGTGAGGGGGACGGGAAGAGCTTCGCGCTCGTTATGGCGGCGGTTTGGGGGCGCGGGGGGGTTTGTAGGGACGGATGATCAGGGTGGAAGCGGAGCTGCGGGTTTGAGGCCTATCCGCGGGTTTATCCTTTTTTTTTTTAATTATTACTCTAATTTCCTAATTCCTCCTCAGGGAATCGACATCCGCCACAACCGGGACCGCAAGGTTCGGCGCCGGGAACCCAAAAGTGAAGATATTTACCTGCGGCTCCTCGTTAAGGTAAAGCCCGGAATGGCGGATGGGGGGGGGGGGAGCGGTACCGGTACCGGGGGGGGTTTTCCCCCTTCCATCGGTCTCCGGTACCGATCCCCCGGTCCATTCCCGGTTCTGTTTCCCGCAGCTTTATCGCTTTTTGGCTCGCCGGACCAATTCTGCCTTTAATAAAGTGGTTTTGAAGCGGCTTTTCATGAGCCGCAGCAACCGGCCCCCCCTCTCCCTCTCCAGGATGGTGAGTTCGGGGGGGGGGGAGGTTCGGTTCGGTTGTTTGGGGAGGATTTTGGGGGTTGGTGTTTTTGGGGGGGTTGGTTGTTTTGGGGGGTTTGGGTGTTTGGGGGTTTGGTTGTTTTGGGGGGTTAGGGGGTTCTGGTTCGGTTTTGGGGGGGTTCTGGTTGTTTTTGGGGGTTCTGGGTCAGATTTGGGGGGTTCTGGTCCGTTTTGGGGGGGTCCCGGTTCGTTTTGGGGCGGATTCAGGGGGTTCTGGTTCGGTTTTGGGGGTTTGGGTGTTTGGGGGGTTTGGTGTTTTGGTGGGGGTGGTTGTTTTGGGGGTTGGGGGTTTGGTTGGTTTTGGGGGGGTTGGTTGTTTGGGGGTTTGGTTTTTTTGGGGGGTTTGGTTTTTTTGGGGGGTTTGGTGTTTTGGGGGGGTGGTTGTTTTGGGGGTTTGGGGGTTTGGTTGGTTTTTGGGGGGGTGGTTGTTTGGGGGTTTGGTTTTTTTGGGGGGTTTTGGGGGGTTTGGGTGTTTGGGGGTTTGGTGTTTTGGGGGGTTGGGGGTTTGGTTGGTTTTGGGGGGGTTCTGGTTCGTTTTGAGGCGGATTTGGGGGATTCTGGGTCAGATTCTGGGGGTTCCGGTTCTTTTGGGTTGGATTTTGGGGCTCCTGGTTCGCTTTAGGGAGGATTTTGGGGATTCTGCGGAGGATTTTGGGGGTCCCGGTTGGTTCTGGTTCGTTTTTGGGGGGGGTTCTGGGTCGGTTCGGGGGTTCTGGTTCGGTTTGGGGCTCCCCCCCCTGTCCCAATTCCCTCCCCAATCCAATTCTCATTTATTTCCCGCTCCCTTTTTCCTTTTTTTTCGGATTTTTTTCCCACTTTTCCTTAATTCCACCACAAATCCCTTTTGGGGGGGGGTTCCCCACCCCCTAAGCCCCCTCCCCAATTAATCAGGACCCCCCCTCATTAACCTGGACCCCCCTAATTAATCCCTTTTCTAATCAACTCTTTCTCGTTCATTTTCGGTGCCGTTCTCTCGTTTTTCCCAATTTCCTCCCAACTTTTCCCACTTTTCCTTAATTCCACCACAAATCTCTTTTGGGGGGGGTCCCTCTCCCCCTAAGCCCCCTCCCCAATTAATCAGGACCCCCCCTCATTAATTTGCACCCCCCTAATTAATCCCTTTTCTAATCAACTCTTTCTCATTTGTTTTTGGTGCATTTCTCTCGTTTTTCCCAATTTCCTCCCAACTTTTCCTTAATTCCACCACAAATCCCTCTTGGGGGGAGTTCCCCACCCCCTAAGCCCCCTCCCCAATTAATTAGGACCCCCCCTCATTAACCTGGACCCCCCTAATTAATCCTTTTTTCCAATCAACTCATTCTCTTTCATTTTCGGTGCCGTTCTCTCGTTTTTCCCAATTTCCTCCCAACTTTTCCCACTTTTCCTTAATTCCACCACAAATCCCTTTTGGGGGGGGGTCCCCCACCCCCTACACCCCCTCCCCAATTAATCAGGACCCCCCCTCATTAACCTGGACCCCCCCAGATCCGGATGATGAAGCGCCCGGGCCGGGAGGACAAAACCTGCGTGGTGGTCGGGACGGTGACCGACGACGTCAGGATCCAGGATGTCCCCAAACTAAAGGTCTGGGGGGGGGGGGTTTCCTTTCACTGGGGGGGGGTCTCCTACCCCGTAGCCCCCTCCCCAAATTAACCCCGACCCCCCCCACCCCCTAGGTTTGTGCCCTCAGGGTCACCCGGGGCGCTCGCAGCCGAATCCTCCGGGCGGGGGGCACCATCCTCACCTTTGATCAGTTGGCCATGGCCACCCCCAAGGGCAAGGGCACCGTGCTGCTCTCAGGTGAGTGACCCCCCCACACCCCACGGGACCCCCAAAACCCCCCCCAGAATTTGGGGGACCCCCCCCGAGCTTTGGGACCACCCCCCAAAACAGATTGGGGTCCCCTTAGGTACCCGTGTGCCTTCTGGGTCACCCTGTGGCATTTTCCTGGCTCTTTCTGAGCCCCCAGGGACTTGGGGACCCCCCCCCAAATAACTTGGGGTCCCCCAGACCCTTGGGGACCCCCCCCAAGTTTTTGGGGACCCCCCTGAGCTTTAGAACCCCCCCCAGAAAAACTGGGGTCCCCCTTAGGGCTTCTTCTTGGTTCACTCTGTGTCCTTGGGGGCTTTTCTGGACCCCCAACCCCCCCCCAGAGGACTTGAGGACCCCCCCAAATAACTTGGGGTCCCCCAGACCCTTGAGACCCCCCCCGAATTTTGGGGGACCCCCCCCCGAGCTTTGGGACCACCCCCCAATACAGATTGGGGTCCCCTTAGGTACCCGTGTGCCTTCTGGGTCACCCTGGGGCATTTTCCTGGCTCTTTCTGAGCCCCCAGGGACTTGGGGACCCCCCCCAAATAACTTGGGGTCCCCCAGACCCTTGGGGACCCCCCCCAAATTTTTGGGGCCCCCCCCTCAATTTTGGGGCCCCCCCCTTGGATTTCCTGCAGGTCCCAGGAAGGCCCGGGAGGTTTTCAGACACTTTGGGAAGGCCCCAGGGACCCCCCACAGCCACACCAAGTGAGGAGGGGGCTCCAAATGGGGGGGGGGGGCTCGAAATGGGGGGGGGACACCTCGGGGGGGGGGTCCTGGAGATTTTTGGGGGGGGGTTTTAGGGTTTGGGGGGGCTCTGGGTGCTTTGGGGGGCTCTGGGTGCTTGGGGGGGGGGCTTCAAAAGGGTTTTTTTTAATTATTTTGGGGGGGGGGAATTTGGGGAATTTGGGGTCCTCAGGGAATTTTTTTTGGGGGTTTGGAGGTTTTGGGTTTGGTTTTGGGGGCGTTTCAGGCGATTTCAGGACTCAGCTTTCTGGGGGGCTTTGGGTGCTCTGGGGGTCACAGGTGGTTTTTTGGGGGTCAATGCTCCTGCCCCCCACTAATTCTTTGTGTCCCCCCCCCCCCCCCAGACCCTACGTGCGTTCCAAGGGTCGGAAGTTCGAGCGAGCTCGGGGCCGTCGGGCGAGCAGGGGCTACAAGAACTGAGCCCCCCCCCCAAATAAAAACGGGACCCAGACCCCCCCCCCGCTGCCACCGCCTCTCATTGGGACCCCCCCCCACCCACTGACCCCCCCCTCACCCCCACAGCCCCCTCCTCTGCCACAAAAAACACCCCCAAAACACCCCCCCCCCCCCTCAAACAGCTCCGGGGTGGGTGGGGGATTTTAGAGCCCCCCCCCCCCCAAACCCCATTTTGGACCCCCCCACCCCAAAAAAATCCTCCATTAAACCCCCCCAAAGAAATCCCTTTTTCCCCCCAGCAAAAATCCCCCCAATAAGCCCCCCCCCCTAAAAAGATCATAAATCCCCCCCTTTTAACCCCCCCAAGCAGCCAAAACCCCCCCAATAAAACCCCCCACCCCAAAAAGCCATTAAACCCCCCCAAAAACCATTAACCCCCCCAAAAACTTCTCCCCCCCCCCAAGAAAAAATCCCCCATCAACCCCCCCATTTTTAACCCCCCCAAAAGCCATCAAACCCCCCCCCAAAAAACCCCACCCAGAGACCCCCAGCACCCAAACCCCCCCCCCAATAAAACCCCCCCACCCCAAAATCCCCCATTAACCCCCCCAGGCACCCAAACCCCCCCAAAAACTATCCCCCAGCCCCCAAAACTCCCCCAATAAACCCCCCCACTCCAAAATCCCCCATTAATCCCCCCCCTTTTAACCCCCCCCAGCACCCAAGACCCCCCCCAAAAAACCCCCCCACCCCAAAGCCCCCATTAAACCCCCCCAAATAAATCCCATTTTAACCCCCCAGCCCCGACCCCCCCCAAATCCATCAAACCCCCCCAAAACCCCACCCAGAGCCCCCCACCCCAAACCCCCATGAAACCCCCCCACCCCAAACCCCCATTAACCCCCCCATTTTTAACCCCCCCAGCACCCAAAACCCCCCCAATCAAACCCCCCCACCCCAAAAAGCCATTAAACCCCCCCAAAAAACCACACCCAGAGCCCCCCAGCACCCAAACCCCCCCCAATCAACCCCCCCCACCCCAAACCCCCCATTAAACCCCCCCCAAAATAAATCCCATTTTTAACCCCCCCAATCAAACCCCCCCACCCCAAAACCCCCATTACCCCCCCAATAAGCCCCCCCCCAATCACCCCCCCAAGCTCTCCAGACCACTCCTCACTTTATTTCCCCCCCCAAATCATTTTATTTATTTCCCCCCCCCCATTTCAAGCCCCTTTTTCCCCCCCCCCCTTTTTTGGGGGTCCCTGTTTTGGGAGGAGGGGGGGTTTCTTTCCCCCCCCCCATTTCACTTCTTGGGCTCGTACTGGATCAGCCTCATGATGGCCTCGTTCTTCATCACCCCATCAATGAACTCCCCCTCGGCGATTTTATCTGGGGGGGGGGCAGCAGAAAATGGGGGGGGGGCGTTAAAAACATTGGGGGGGGGCAGGGAAAAAAAATATTGGGGGGGGGCAAAAAAATATTGGGGGGGGCAAAAAAAGGGAATTTGGGGAGAAAATGATGGCGGGGGGGGGGAAAAATGGGTTTAAAGTGGGGGGGGGGAGGGAAAATGGGGGGGGGCTTTATTGGGGGGGGTTGGGTGCTCCTGGGGGGGTTGGGTTTTTTTTTGGGGGGGGGCACAAGGGGTTTTTTGGGGGGGGGGGGGTTGGGTTTGTTTGGAGTGAACTCAGCTTCAGGGCTGCGTTTTGGGTGGGATTTGGGGGGTTTTGGGTGTTCCTGGAGGGTTGGATTTGTTTTTTTTTGGGGGGGGGGTCCCAGGAGTTTGTTGTTTTTTTTTGGGGTCCTAGGGATCTTTTTTTGGGGGGCAGGGTTTTGGGGGGTTGGGTTTGTTTGGAGCGAACTCAGAGCTTCAGGGCTGCGTTTTGGGTGGGATTTGGGGGTTTTTGGGTGTTCCTGGGGGGTTGGATTTGGGTTTTTTTTGGGGGGGGGGGACAGGGGGGGTCTGAGGGATTTTTTTTTTTTGGGGGGGGTCCCAGGGATCCTTTTATGGGGGGGGGTTTGGGGTTTATTGCAGTGAACTCAGAGCTTCAGGGCTGCATTTTGGGTGGGATTTGGGGGGTTTTGGGTGTTCCTGGGGGGTTGGATTTGTTTTTTTTTTGGGGGGGGGGAACACGGGGGGGTCTGAGGGATTTTTTTTTTTGGGGGGGGGTCCCAGGGATCTTTTTTTGGGGGGGGCACAAGGGGTTTTTGGGGGGTTGGGTTTTGAGTGAACTCAGCTTCAGGGCTGGTTTTGGTGGGATTTGGGGGTTTTGGGTGTTCTGGGGGTTGGTTGGTTTTTTTGGGGGACGGGGGTCAGGATTTTGGGGGGTTGGGGTTGTTTGGAGTGAACTCAGAGCTTCAGGGCTGCGTTTTGGGTGGGATTTGGGGGGTTTTGGGTGTTCCTGGGGGTTGGATTTGGTTTTTTTTGGGGGGGGGGACAGGGGGGGTCCCAGGGATTTATTTTTTTTTTTGGGGGGGGGTCCTAGGGATCTTTTTTGGGGGGGGGGGGGTTGGGTTTGTTTGGAGTGAACTCAGCTTCAGGGCTGCGTTTTGGGTGGGATTTGGGGGGTTTTGGGTACAGGGAAGGTTCAGGGTGGTCTGAATTTTTTTGGGGGGGGGGACAGGGGGGGTCCCAGGGAGTTTTTTTTTTGGGGGGGGTCCCAGGGATCTTTTTTTTGGGGGGGGGGGGGGTTGGGTTTATTGCAGTGAACTCAGCTTCAGGGCTGCGTTTTGGGTGGGATTTGGGGGTTTTTGGGTTTGAGGTGTTGAATTTTTTTTCTTGGGGGGGGGTTGAATTTTTTTTTTTTTTTTAGGGGGGGGCACAGGGGTTTTTTTGGGTCTTTTTTTTACCGTTGTCCCCTTTGTTGAAGTAAGCCCAGAGTTTATCTGCCCGTTTCTGGGGGCTGTTCTCATCCTCCGGGAGCTGCTGCTGCTCCTCGGGGGGAATCATCCGGAAAATCGCCTGGGGGGGGGGGGAAAAAAACCCTCAAGGACCCCCAAAACCCCACATCCCTAAAACCCCCTCAAATCCCCTCCCCCAACCCCCCCCTTGGTGCTGTTTAAAGCTCTTTAATTGGATTCGTTCATTAAGGGATTAATTTCCCCCCCCCCCCCCCAGGATTTTTTCCACTGGGGGGGGTGGAAAAATCACTGGAGGTCCCGCCCCTCCCCCACCCAACCCCCCCCGGGGTTTTTTCCATTGGGGGGAGGATGGAAAAGTCAATGAAGGTCCCGACCCCCCCCCCCCCCATTCAAACCTCTTTGGGGGGGGAGAAACACACGTGGAACACACGTGTGCAGGGTCAGGTGGGGGGGGGACACATGTATGGGGGGACACACGTGTTGGGGGACACAGGGACACATGGATACGGGGACACGTGTGGGGGGGACATGTGTTGAGGTGACACACGTGTTGGGGGACACAGGGACACATGGATACGGGGACACGTGTGGGGGGGACACGTGTTGAGGTGACACACGTGTTGGGGGACACATGTACAGGGGGAACATGTGGGAAGGACACGTGTGGGGGGACACATGGAGGGAGGACACATGATGGGGGGACACGTGTTGAGGTGACACACGTGTGGGGGGACACATGGACACGGACACGTGTTGGGGGGACACATGTACAGGGGGAACACATGGGAAGGACACGTGTGGGAGGGGCACACGTGTGCTGTGACCCTGTGTCACGCATGGGGGGGGCACACGTGTGTGCAGGGCCCCACGGACACGTGATGGGGGGGAGGGGGTCACGTATGATCCCCCCCACGGATCCATCCCCTGTGGATCCCTCCCCCCCCCCGGATCCCTCCCATCCCACGGACCCTTCCCACCCCATCCCACGGATCCCATCCCACGGATCCCATCCCACGGATCCATCCCCTGTGGATCCATCCCCCCCCGGATCCCTCCCATCCCCCAGACCCTTCCCACCCCACTCCACGGATCTTTCCCTATGGATCCATCCCACCCTTCCCATCCCATCCCATGAACCCTCTTCCCCACAGATCCCTCCCCCCGTGGATCCATCCCATCCTACGGACCCTTCCCACCCTCTTCCACGGGTCCTTCCCACGGATCCCACCCACCCAACAGATCTCTCCACCCCTACGGATCCATCCAACCCTTTAGGACCCTTCCCACAGATCCCACTCCACGGATCCATCCCCCACGGATCCATCCAACCCTTTAGGACCCTTCCCACAGATCCCACTCCACGGATCCATCCCCCACGGATCCACCCAACCCTTTAGGACCCTTCCCACAGATCCCACCCCACGGATCCATCCCATCCAACCCTTTAGGACCCTTCCCACAGATCCCACTCCACGGATCCATCCCCCACAGATCCATCCAACCCTTTAGGACCCCATCCCACGGATCCCATCCCCTATGGATCCATCCAACCCTTTAGGACCCTTCCCACGGATCCCACCCCACGGATCCCATCCCCTATGGATCCACCCAACCCTTTAGGACCCTTCCCACCCCACAGATCCCACAGATCCCCCCCCCCCGTTTCCTCACCGTGATGATCTCCAGCACCTCGGTCTTGCTGACCTCCCCGTTGCGGTCGACGTCGAAGAGGGAGAAGGCCCACTCGAGTTTCAGGTGGGTTTTTCCTGAGGAGGTGAGGTGGAGGGCGATGATGTACTCCCGGAAATCCAAGGTTCCGTCGTCGTTGGTGTCGAAGCTGCGGAAGACGTGGCGGGCGTAGCCCTGGGGGTCGGAGTTGGGGAAGAAGGTGCCGTAGATCTTCTCGAACTCCTTCTGGGAGATGCGGCCGTCGGGACACTGCCGCTGGAAGCTCTCGTACCACCTCACCAGCTCCTCCTCCGAGTACCGGGTGGAGGCTTTCAGCTCCTCCAGGATCTCCTTGGAAAGGGCCCCGCTCCGGGCGTTCCCCATGGCGCGGGGGGAAAGCTCCCGGCGCACGGAAAGAGGGAGGAGCTCGACGCAAACTCAACCCAACCCAACCCAACTCAACCCAACTCAAGCCAACCCAAACTCAACTCAACCCAACCCAACACAACCCAACTCAACCCAACCCAAACTCAACTCAACCCAATCCAATTCAACCCAAACTCAACTCAACTCAACCCAAACCCAACTCAACCCAACTCAGCTCAACTCAACTCAACCCAACTCAAACCCAACCCAAACTCAACCCAACTCAACCCAACTCAACT
Source organism: Archilochus colubris (assembly GCA_023079485.1). NCBI lineage: Eukaryota > Metazoa > Chordata > Aves > Apodiformes > Trochilidae > Archilochus > Archilochus colubris. Next base: position 86,124,110 of record CM041083.1, on the reverse strand, counting down.
CAATCCAAACTCAACTCAACCCAACTCAACCAAACCCAACTCAACTCAACCCAAGTCAACCCCCTCCTGGTGCTCCAAACCTTGGGAAAGGGACGGGGGAGGAATGAGGAAGAGGAGGATGGGGGAAGTGGGAGGAAGAGGAGGATAGAAGAGGAGGTGGGAGGAAGAGGAGGAGGAGGAAGATGGAGCAGGTGGGAGGAAGAAGAGGAGCAGAAGGATGAGGAGGAGGAGGATGGAAGAAGAGGAGGAAGAGGGGGATGGAAAAGGAGGAAGAGGATGGAGGAAGAGGGAAGGAGGAGGAAGAAGAGGAGGATGAGGTTGGAGGGGATGGAAGAGGAAGAAGAGGATGAAGAAGATGGAAGAGGAGGAAGAGGAAGGGGTTGGAGGAAGATGAAGATGGGGCTGGAAGAGGAAGGAGGAGGAAGAGGTTGGCGTGAGGAAGATGAGGATGAGGATGGGCTGGAGGAAAAGGAGGCTGCAGGAGGCTGAGGATGAGGCTGGAGCCAAGGAGGGGATGAAGGCAGCCCTGGAGCCTGAGGCCGAAGCTTTCCCAGGGGTGATGAAGGGCGAGGATGATGATGGTGGAGCCCCAAGGGGATGAAGATGCTGGAGCTGGAGGAAGAGGAGGAAGATGAAGGTCAGAGAGGGGGTGGAAGGAGAGGAGGAGGAGGAGGAGGAGGAGGAGGAGGAGGAGGAGGAGGAGGAAGAGGAAGAGGAAGAGGAAGATGGAAAAGTGGAGGAAGAAGAAGGGGAAGGAGGAAGAAGAGGAGGAGGAAGATGAAGGGGAAGGGGAAAGAGGAGGAAGATGAAGGTGGAGGAAGGAGGAAGAAGAAGGGGAAGGAGGAAAAGGAAGAGGAGGAGGAAGATGAAGGGGAAGGAGGAAGAGGGCAAGGAAGATGAGGAAGATGAAGGAGGAGGAAGATGAAGGGGGAGGAAGAGGAGGAAGGAGGAAGATGATGAAGGGAAAGGAGGAAGATGGAGGAAGAAGGGGAAGGGAGAGGAGGAGGAAGAGGGGGGGAGGAAGATGAGGACGAGGAGGAGAAGTGGAGGAGGAAGAGAAGGAAGAAGGGGGAGGGGGAGGAAGATGAAGGAGGAGGAAAAGGAGGAAGCTGAAGGGGAAGAGGAAGATGAGGAAGGAGTGGGGGAGGAAGACAGGGAAGGAGGAAGAGGAGGAGGAAGGGGAGGAAGATGAAGGTGGAAGAAGAAGGGGAAGGAAGAAGAGGAGGAAGACGAGTGAGGGGGAGGAAGAGGAAGGAGGAAGGTGAGGAAGATGAGGATGAGGAAGGAGTGGGGGAGGAAGAGGGGACAGGAGGAAGATGGAGAAGAGGAGGAAGAGGAGGAGGAAGGGGAAGGGAGAGGAAGATGAAGGAGAAAGAGGAGGAAGAGGAAGATGAGTGACGGGGAGGAAGAGGAAGCTGAAGGAGGAAGAGGAGGAGGAAGGGGAAGGGGGAGGAAGATGGAGCAGAAGGAAGCTGGGGAAGGAGGGAGAGGAGGAAGAGGAAGAAGAGGAGGAAGAGGAGGAAGAGGAGGAAGAGGAGGAAGAGGAGGAAGAGGAGGAAGAGGAGGAAGGGGAGGAAGGGGAGGAAGGGGAGGAAGGGGAGGAAGAGGAGGAAGAGGAGGAGGAGGAAGAGGAGGAAGAGGAGGAAGAGGAGGAAGAGGAGGAAGGGGAGGAAGGGGAGGAAGGGGAGGAAGGGGAGGAAGGGGAGGAAGGGGAGGAAGAGGAGGAAGAGGAGGAAGGGGAGGAAGGGGAGGAAGGGGAGGAAGAGGAGGAAGAGGAGGAAGAGGAGGAAGAGGAGGAAGAGGAGGAAGAGGAGGAAGAGGAGGAAGAGGAGGAAGGGGAGGAAGGGGAGGAAGGGGATGAAGGGGATGAAGGCCGGGGCAGACCTGGGGCTGAAGCTGCAGCGGCTCCTGAGGGAGAGGAGGGAGGGGATGAAGCTGGAGCAGCCCCGGGCAGGGGGGGGGTCCTGAGGCCGAAGGCTTTGGCTGGGGGGGGGCGGGGGGGGCTGTGCAAGCGCCGAGGATGAGGATGGAGGGGATGAAGGTGAGGGCAGCGCCGGGGCCTTTATAGGGGATTGGGGGGGGGAGGGGGGGGGAGGTGATCCCGGATTAAAGGGGGGGGGGAGGGGGGGGCACCCAACCCAACCCCCCCCTGCCCCTCCCCCCAGGGCTGCAGAGGGAGCTCTGAGGGGGTTACTGGGAGCACTGGGGGGGTTACTGGGAGCGCTGAGAGAGTTACTGGGAGCACTGGGAAGGTTTCTGGGAGATACTGGGGTTTACTGGGAGCATTGGAAAGCAGACTGGGAGCACTGGGGGGTTACTGGAACACCCTGGGATTTACTGGGAGCGTAAGGGGGGTTACTGGGAGCTACTGGGAGCACTGGGGGGGTTACTGGGAGTTACTGTGAGATCTGAGAGAGTTACTGGGAGCGCTGGGGGGGTTACTGGGAGCGCTGGGGGGGTTACTGAGAGATACTGGGATTTACTGGGAGTTACTGGGAGCACTGGGGAGGGTTACTGCGACATACTGGGAGGCTTACTGGGAGTTACTGGAAGCACTGGGGGGGTTACTGGGACGTACTGGAGTTTACTGGAAGCACTGGAAAGGTTACTAGGAGCATTGGGGGGGTTACTGGGAGCACTGGGGGGTTACTGGGAGTTACTGGGAGCACTGGGGGGGTTACTGGGAGCACTGGGGGGTTACTGGGAGTTACTGAGCTCTAGGGGTATTGGAGCACTGGGGGTTACTGGGAGATACTGGGATTTACTGGGAGTTACTGGGAGCACTGGGGGGGTTACTGGGACGTACTGGAGTTTACTGGAAGCACTGGAAAGGTTACTAGGAGCAATGGGGGTTACTGGGAGCGCTGGGGGGTTACTCAGAGTTACTGGGAGCACTGGGGGGTACTGGGAGCGCTGGGGGTTACTGGGAGATGGGCCCTCGGCCCCTGACCCCTCTCCCACCACGTGTTTGGGGGCAGATGGCAGGGGGAAGGGGGCACCCATTAAGCCTCATTAACGTCTTGGTTAATTAATCAGGGGGGGTAATTAATTAATTCCCCCCCCCCCAAACGGTGACGTCAGAGCTAGAAAACCAAAAGCCTTTAATGAGCCACTGGGGGGGGGGGGGATTTTGGGGTGAATTTTCACCTTTTTGGTGCTTTTCCGAGCGGGGAAAACTTCAATAACTTAAAGAGGGGGGGGGCGGGGACCCCCCCCCAAAAAAATCATCCCCCCCCCCGCCCCCAAAATCCCTCAAATTCAGCCCAAATTCCAAGGGGATTTCCACCCAAAATGGGGCTGGGGGCAGAAAGGGGTTTAGGACCCGCTGGGATTTTAGGCCCCCCCAAGGATATTTGTGCCCCCCAAAAAAAAAAAAAGGAAAATTGAGATGGGAAAAAAGACCCAAAACCCAAAATGGGGCTGGGGGGCCAATAAATTTATGGGGATTAAGGGGTGGGGGTCTTGCAGGATTTGACCCCCCCTGAGTTATTTTTCCCCCCCCCCAGATGTTTCTTGACCCCTTCAACCCCCCCAGAATTAAACAAAAGATGGAAAAAAAGACCCAAAACCCCCCAAAAATGGGGCTGGGGGGGGGCCAATAAATTCGGGGGGGGGGGTTAATGAAGGGGTGGGGGTCTTGCCCCCCCCCAGGGGGATTTTTTGCCCCCCCCCGGGTATTTTTTGACCCCCCCAGGTACTTTTTACCCCCCCAAAACTTAACAAAAGATGGAAAAAAAGACCCAAAACTCCCCCAAAACGGGGCTGGGGGGGCCAATAAATTCGGGGGGGGGTAATGAAGGGGTGGGGGTCTTGCCCCCCCCCGGGGGTATTTTTTGCCCCCCCCCGGGGTGATTCCCCCCCCTCAGAGCCTCCTCAGGGCTCTTTTCTTCTCGTTCTTCTTCTTCCCGTTGGTTTTCTTCTCCCGGTCCCCCGCGTGTTTTTTGGCCATGGGACCCTCGGGGGGTCCCGGGGGGGTCCCGGGGGGGGCGTGGGAAGGGCCTGGGGGGTCCTGAAGGTTCCGGGGGGGTCCCGGGGGGGGTCCCCGGGCGTGGATCTCGGTGAGGAGCCGAGCTCGGGCGGCGTATTCCTCGTAATCCTCCAGCAGGAGCCTCCCCGCCTCCTCGTTCAGGGCTGACTCGGGGTTGGGGTGGATCAGGAGGCATTTGATGGTCTGGGGGGGGGCAAAAACATAGAGGGGGGGTCGGGAAATATCGGGGGGGGGTCAGGGAGAAAGGGGGGAAAAATTGGGGGGGGTCATGGGGTGTTTGGGGGGGGGAAGGGGAAATAAGGGGGAAAATGAAGGGAAAAAAGGGAGGGGAAATGGGGGGAGGGGAAGGAAATGGGGGGGGGAGGGAAAATGGGGGGGGCAAAAACATAAAGGGGGGGTTGGAAAATATCGGGGGGGGGTCAGGGAGAAAGGGGGGAAAAAATTGGGGGGGGTCATGGGGTGTTTGGGGGGGGGAAGGGGAAATAAGGGGGAAAATGAAAGGAAAAAAGGGGGGGAAATGGGGGGAGGGGAAGGAAATGGGGGGGTCACACCCACACACAACCCCCCCCCCCCCCCAGTTTTATCCCTGCCCCCCCCAGGATCTTTAGGGCCCCCCCCACACTTTTAGGGTGCCCCCCCCATCCACAAACCCCCTTTTTAACCCTTTAAATCCCCTTCCAACTCCCTTTCCCCCTCCCCAAATCCCCCCTTTCCCCCCCATTTTCCCCCTTTCCCCCCCCCCATTTTCGGGGTGCCCCCCCCCATTTTCAGGGCCCCCCCCCAGGATTTTTCGGGTGCCCCCCCCATTTTTTTTGCCCCCCCCAATCCACAAACCCCCTTTTTTAACCCTTTAAATCCCCCTACCAACCCCCTTTCCCCCTCCCCAAATCCCCTCTTTTCCCCCAATTTCCCCCCCCCCAGATTTTCAGGGTGCCCCCCCCCATTTCCAGGGTGCCCCCCCCAGGATTTTTAGAGCCCCCCCCCCCACTTTTAGGGTGCCCCCCCCATCCACAAACCCCCTTTTTAACCCTTTCAATCCCCTTCCAACCCCCTTTCCCCCTCCCCAAATCCCCTCTTTCCTCCCCAATTTCCCCCTTTCCCCCCCCCAGATTTTCGGGGTGCCCCCCCCCATTTTCAGGGCCCCCCCCCAGGATTTTTCGGGTGCCCCCCCCCATTTTTTCACCCCCCCCATCCACAAACCCCATTTTTAACCCTTTCAATCCCATTCTTACCCCCTTTCCCCCTCCCCAAATCCCCTCTTTTTCCCCCAATTTCCCCCTTTCCCCCCTCCCGATTTTCAGGGTGCCCCCCCCCATTTTCAGGGCCCCCCCCCCAATTTTTAGAGCCCCCCCCATCCACAAACCCCCTTTTTAACCCTTTCAATCCCCTTCCAACCCCCTTTCCCCCTCCCCAAATCCCCCCTTTCCCCCCCAATTTCCCCCTTTCCCCCCCCCCAGATTTTTGGGGTGCCCCCCCCCCATTTCCAGGGTGCCCCCCCCAGGATTTTTCGGGTGCCCCCCCCATTTTTTTTGCCCCCCCCAATCCATAATTCCCCTTTTTAACCCTTTCAATCCCATCCTTACCCCCTTTCCCCCTCCCCAAATCCCCTCTTTTCCCCCCCAATTTCCCCCTTTCCCCCCCCCCAGATTTTCAGGGTGCCCCCCCCATTTCCAGGGTGCCCCCCCCCCATTTTCAGGGCCCCCCCCCACACTTTTAGGGTGCCCCCCCCCCATTTTTAGAGCCCCCCCCATCCACAAACCCCCTTTTTAACCCTTTCAATCCCTTCCAACCCTTTCCTCCCCAAATCCCCTCTTCCCCCAATTTCCTTTCCAGATTTTCAGGGTGCCCCCCATTTCCAGGGTGCCCCCAGGATTTGCCCCCCCATTTTTTTTGCCCCCCCCAATCCACAAACCCCCTTTTTAACCCTTTCAATCCCATTCTTACCCCCTTTCCCCCTCCCCAAATCCCCCGTTTCCCCCCCAATTTCCCCCTTTCCCCCCCCCCAGATTTTCGGGGTGCCCCCCCCCCATGTTCAGGGTGCCCCCCCCGGGTTTTTGTGCCCCCCCCCTGACCAGCAGGACGTGTCTGAGCCCCAGCTCTGCCCTCCAGTCCTTCTTGAGGACGTTGACACAGATTTCCCCTCCGGGGCCGACGGTGGGGTGGAAAATCTTGGTGAGGAAAAAACCTTTGGGGGGGGAGGAGGGAAAATCCTTCCCCAGGAGCAGCTTCATCCGGAACTGCCCCCCCGCGTAGGGGGTGCCCTCTGGGGGGGGGGGGGGGAATATTTGGGGGGGGGGGAGAAAAAAATTGGGTGAGAAAAGGGGAAAAAATGGGGGAGAAAAGGGGAAAATGGGGCTGGGGGGGGGGAAATGGGTCTGGGGGGGTAATTTAGGATTGGGGGGGGTAAATGGGGGTTGGGGGCAACAGGTCCATAGGATGGCCCCCAAAAAAAAACAACTGGGGGAAGAATTGGGTGAGAAAAGGGGAAAAATGGGGGAGAAAAGGGGAAAATGGGGGTGGGGGGGGGGAGAGGGATTTGGGGGGGTAATTTAGGATTGGGGGGGGTAAATGGGGGTTGGGGGGCAGCAGCTCCATAAGGAAGTGGCCCCCCCCCAAAAAAAAAACAACTTGGGGGGGGGAAAGAATTGGGTGAGAAAAGGGGAAAAATGGGGGAGAAAAGGGGGAAAATGGGTCTGGGGGGGTTTGAGGGGGGGCTGGGAGGGGGGTTTGGGGAGGGGGGGGCAGGAGCTTCATAAGGAAGTGGCCCCCCCCCAAAGAAAAAAAAATTGGGGGGGGAGGGAAAAAATTGGGTGAGAAAAGGAGAAAAAATGGGGGAGAAAAGGGAAAAATGGGGCTGGGGGGTTTGGGGGGGGTTTGGGGGGGTAAATGGGGGTTGGGGGGGGGCAGCAGCTCCATAAGGAAGTGGCCCCCCCCCCAAAGAAAAAACAAACTGGGGGGGGGGAAAGAATTGGGTGAGAAAAGGGGAAAAAATGGGGGAGAAAAGGGGAAAATGGGGCTGGGGGGGGGGAAATGGGTCTGGGGGGGTAATTTAGGATTGGGGGGGGTAAATGGGGGTTGGGGGGGGGCAGCAGCTCCATAAGGAAGTGGCCCCCCCCCAAAGAAAAAACAACTTGGGGGGGGAGGGAAAAAATTGGGTGAGAAAAGGGGAAAAATGGGGGAGAAAAGGGGGAAATGGGGGAAATGGGGCCTTTGGGGTGATTTGGGGTGGGGGGGGTTTTTTGGGGGGGGGGTTTAAGGGAGGGGGGGTTTCTGTGGGGAGGGGGGCTTGTTTTGGGGGGGGTTTGGGGGTTTTAAGGTGGGAAATGGGTTTTTTTGGGGTTGGGGGTTTTAAGGGGGGGGGTTTAAAGTGAGGGGGGGGGTGTTTAAAGTGGGGGGGGGTGTTTAATGTGGGGGGGGGGTGTTTAAAGTGGGGGGGGGTGTTTAAAGTGGGGGGGGGGTGTTTAAAGTGGGGGGGGGGTCTCCTCCTACCCGGCCCCTCGATGGTGACCTGGACGTCAGTGAGATCCTCCTCGTTGGGGAAGAGTTTGATGCCCTCGGGGGGGTCAGAGCTGAGCAGGGAAACCTCCTTGTAGAGCAGGCGGAGGGTGTGGGGGGGGAGGTTTTCCACGTTGGAGTTCTTGGAGGGGGGGGGGACAAAAAAAAAAGAAATTAAAATGAAATAAAACCCCCCCAGATTGGTAAAAAAAAAAACCCAAATCCCCAACCCCCCCCCGAGGGGAGAAAACGCAGGAAAAGGGGAGGATTCAACCCAAAATCAACCCCCCCACCCCCCCCCCCAACACAAAAGGGGTGAAGGAAAAGGGGCCCCCCCCAAAAAAAAATAATTAAAAAAGGGTTGAATTGGTTCAATTCCCCCCCCCTGGGTTGGAGGGAGGAAAATGGACCCAAAAGTGAAGGGTTTGGGCTCAAAGAGAGGAACAAGTGACCCCCCCACAGTGAAATGGGGAAAATGCCTCAAATTGGGGCCCCCCCAGAAAAAAAAAATCCTCAAATAACCCCCCCCCGTTTTAAAATGAAAGAAATAGCCCCAAAAGTGAAGAGTTTGGGCTCAGAGAGAGAAGCAAGTGACCCCCCCACAATGAAACGGGGAAAACACCTCAAATTGGGGCCCCCCCAGAAAAAAAATCCCCTAATTAACCCCCCCCGTTTTAAAATTAAAGAAATGGCCCCAAAAGTGAAGGGTTTGGGCTCAAAGAGAGGAACAAGTGACCCCCCCACAGTGAAATGGGGGAAATGCCTCAAATTGGGGCCCCCCCAGAAAAAAAAAGCCCCAAATGACCCCCCCCCGTTTTAAAATTAAAGAAATAGCCCCAAAAGTGAAGGATTTGGGCTCAAAAAGTGAGAAATAAGGCACAAAACCACATCCCCCCCCCCACCCCAAAAGGGGCCCCCCCAGGGGGAAAAGGGGTGAAGGAAAAGGGGCCCCCCCCAAAATAAAAATGATTAAAAAAGGGTTGAATTGGTTCAATTCCCCCCCCCTGGGTTGGAGGGAGCCCCAAAAGTGAAGGGTTTGGGTTCAGAGAGAGGAACAAGTGACCCCCCCACAGTGAAATGGGGGAAATGCCTCAAATTGGGGCCCCCCCCCAAAAAAAAATCCTAATGTTTGCCCCCCAAGAAAACCCCAAATCTGGCTCCAAACTGAAGGACTCAGCCCCAAAACTGGCCAAACTCAAGCTAAAACTCCCCAATTTCCTCCCCCAAAACTCCCCAAAACTTTTTGCCCCCCCCCCAAACTAATTCCAACTTTGGGGGGGGGGCTCTGGTTGTGCCCCCCCCTCCCCCACTCACCTGCCAACCACCTCCACGGGGCTCCTGGGGGGGGGGAAAGAGAGGGGGGGAGGGTGAGGGGAGCCCCAAAATCCCCCTGAACCCCCCCAAAAAGCCCCCCCAGAGCTAAACCCCCCCTGGGCAAGAGCCCCCCCCCCCAAAACAAAACCTCATGACCCCCCTGTGACCCCCAAAATCCCCCCCAGGGTCCCCCAAACCCCCCCAGAACCCCCAAGACCCCCCCAAACCCCTCACTCCCCCCCCCAGAACTCCAGCCCCCCCCCCCAAAACCCAAGACCCTGC
>CM041083.1:86095752-86108377 GCA_023079485.1 Archilochus colubris | reverse complement strand
GTCTCTTGTCCGGGATTGAAGCGTCGATACGATGATATAGACTCATAGGATGTGATCCGAGTCTACTGCCCACAGTGTGGAACTAGCGAAGATGGTCTGCTGCTATGGAAGCAACCAGCCACTCTCTAAGCTAGCTCTAGAATGAGCTGCCTCGGTGGGTGTGAGCCTCACTATTTATTGGCCCCATGGTCTTGCACATGCTCCATAGGGGCCCTGCCCTGGCTGGGCACAGGTGGAGTTGATAGCAGCTCACACCCACTTCTTGATGATCAGAGGCACCTGGTCGCTCTGTTCCACTACATTTCCCCCCCCCCTTTTTTTGTTTTTTTTTTTTGGTTTTTTTGGGGGGGGGTTTTTGGGGCTTTTTTGTTTTGTTTTGTTTTTTGGGGGGTTTTTTTGGTTGTTTTTTTTTTGGTGTTTTGTTGTTGTTGTTGTTGTTGCTTTTTGTTTGGTGTTTTTTTGTTGTTGTTGTTGGTTTTTTTTGGGGGTGGGGGGGCACACAATCAACAAGTAAGAAAAGTCATGTAATGTAAGGAAGGCCATGAAATATCCAGGCAAATTTGTCAAAATAACTCAATTGGAACTACTGGATGCTGCATCGTTGTTTCTTGGAGGTCTGTTTGTGGCAGGGCATGTCCACTTACTGGGTACCCAGAGAGGTCCAGAGTCTGTGGATACACAGCTATAACCTCTCCCAGTGAACAGTAGTGGTTTGGGCCCTACCCATTGACCTGTCGATGGATCCTTGTAATTAATTTGAACGTCTGGCATGCGGTTGATCTTCTGGGATGAGTAGTGCAGCAGCACAGGGGGTTGTTGCGAATCACGGCTTGGGCTAAGAAAATTTAATGTAAAAAGCACCTTGCTCAGCCGCATCTGTGGGTCCATGTCTTTGCTGTCTTTCTGTTTTTGCAAATATGTCTTCAGGGTGCGATGAGCTCTTTCTACTATCGCCTGGCCTGTAGACGAGTGGGGGATTCCTGTGTTGTGTTTCACCCCCCAAGTAGCAAAGAATTGTTTGACTTTTCCGCCTGTATAGGCGGGTGCATTGTCAGTCTTTACTACTTGGGGGACCCCCATGACAGCGAAGCAGTTGGTTAGATGACGGACCACATGTAATGCCTTTTCCCCCGTTTGAGCTGTCGCCCAGAGCATGCCTGAATAGGTATCCACTGTTACATGGACATATTTCAGATGTCCAAATTCTGGGACATGGGTGACATCCATTTGCCAAGTTTCACCTGCTTGCAGTCCGCGTGGGTTTACTCCCATTCCCAGGGCAGGGCCAAATTGTGCGCATTGAGGGCATGCTCTAACAATTCCTTTCGCGTCTTCCCACGGTATGGAAAACATGCGCTTCAATGCCCTGGCATTCTGATGGAATAGGGAGTGGCTGTTTTGAGCCTTCGCGAACTGGCTTACCGGGCTCTGTATTCCTAGGCTGACCAGGGAGTCAGCCTTTGCATTTCCTTCACCCAGTCCCAGAGAGGTTTTATGGCTTCTGATGTGCAGGATGCAGCATGGCTCTGTCCGGATTTTTAGCGCACGTTGTAACATAAAGAAGAGTTCCAGTAATCGCTTATTCTGTACTGGCTTGATGATAGCATCCTCAATGCGGTTCGCGACTCCAACTGCATATTGCGAGTCGGAGACAATGTTAAGGGGAGCCTGTCGCCATTGCGATAGGGCCCAGATAATAGCCAGCAATTCCAGAGTCTGTAGATTATCTTCCGCAGTGCCCGGAATCAGGTGTTGTTTCCACCGACCCTTATCCTGCCATACGCAGGCGGCCGTTTTTGACCTCTTTCCAGCATCGGTAAAAACTGTGATGCCAGGCACTGGGCGCTCTGACACGATCGGACGCTCAATCCAATGAAGCTGGCTGATGGTCTGTAAACGCTTATGTGTTGGGCCTCCATGGCGGACTTCCCCGGAATACCCGAATAGGGCAAGTTGTAGAGGCACGGAGCGTTGCAGTAGCCAGTCAAAGTCGATTGCTTTTATGGGGATGCTGATCCACCCCGGCTCTTGACCATCTACCTCCAGGCAACGCTGCCGTCCCTTCCGTATCAAGAACGCTATCATCTCGGTCTGTTGCCAAATACCCTTCTGTGGCGTGTGCGATGTAAATAGCCATTCCAAGATGGCTATGGAGTCCGATCTCAGGGAGCTCTGATCGCGCTGTCGTTTATCGGTGTCGCGGAAATATTCCCCATTTTCCTTATTCCAGTTGAAGTCTTGTAGTAGCAGCGCGAATGGGTATGACGGGTGATTACATACCCAGATTCCGATGGGTTGAGTGGCATCCCGTCGATCCGCATAGCCGGTTGCCAGTTTATGGACGACCTGTTTCAATGCATTAGTATGGTTATTCGTCCAGTTCACTAACGCACCTGGGTGCGTGCCCCGTAACAACGACAAAAAGGGGTGGATATCTGCATTGGTAAGACCTACAATGGGTTGAACCCACTGGAGTTCGCCCACTAACTTTTGGGCATCGTTCAATGTTTTAACCGAACTTATTACCTCCAGTTTCTGTGGTCTCACCATGGCATGGGTAACTTTCCACCCTAAGTATCTCCAGGGCGATTTTGTTTGCACTTTTTCCGGAGCAACTATTAGTCCTTTCGTCTTCAGTCAGCTGGTCAACATTTGACTGAAGTCGTCAGGGAACGGGGCTTCTTGACAGAACAATATGTCGTCCATGTAGTGATATATTAATGTATCTGGCATCTCGTCGCGGATCGGCGATAGTGCCCATGCCACATACATCTGGCATATTGTTGGGGAGTTTTTCATTCCCTGTGGCAGTACTACCCATTCGTACCTCTTCGCAGGTTCACTTTTGTTGATTGAAGGGATGGTGAATGCGAAGCGCGCTGTATCTTCTGAATGAAGGGGAATGTTAAAGAAACAGTCTTTAAGGTCAATGACCAGAAGGTGCCAGTCTCTTGGTAGCATCATAAGTAAGGGCAGCCCAGGTTGGAGGGTGCCCATTGGCCACATCTGGTTATTCACCTTACATAAATCCTGTATTAGTCGCCATTTACCTGACTTTTTAGGAACCACGAATATTGGTGTGTTCCACGGACTGACTGATGGCTGGATGTGTCCTGCCTCCAGCTGTTCTTTCACTAGAGTGATGGCAATTCGTAGCCGCTCTTTTTGTAAAGGCCACTGCTCCACCCAGACAGGGGTGTCTGTTTTCCATTTTACTCTGGGTGTTGGCGGCACTTTTGCAGTGGCCCTTACTGAAAATTTTGAGGGGATCGGGTGGGTTCAGGGATGGAGAGGACGGCCCCCAGCTGACTCATTACTTCCCTGCCGATCAGCCCTCCGAGTTGTCCTGGCAACGATAATACATAGGGACGTACGGTTACCTTCTGTCCTTCGGGAAACTGTAATTGCACAGGTTCTAGGGCCTGAAGGGGAGTGGAACCACCACCTACTCCCTGGACAGCATCACGGGCAGTAACAAGTTTCCAGTGACGAGGCCACACGTTGAGGTTGATGATCCTGACGTCAGCCCCTGTGTCCATCATCACGGAAAGTGTCTTCATCTCTTTTCCAGTTGTCATCTTTATGATGATAATGGGCCTGGTCTTCATCTGGTGCACTAAATTTACTAGAGTGCCTCCAGATGATCCAAAGCCTCGATCGCCCCGTGCCGTTGGGACGTTCTTTCCTAGAGTCATTTTCGGGAGCAGTTGTAGCGGGAGGAGCCCTTCTTGCTCCTAGGGCTGATCCTGAGGCCTCGGGGTTTAGCCCATTCCTGGACGATGTCCTAGGGCTGTTCCTGAGGCCTCGGGATCTACCCCTTCTTGCCTGCTCCTGGGGCTCCTCGAGCTGTGGGCTTCTCCATCCTCACTGAAGAGTGAGAGCCCTCTCCGTGGGTGTCAGCTGCTCTCTTATTGGCCCCCTGCTCCTGCACATGCTCAGGAGGGAGGCCAGACACAGGTGAACCCACACCCACTCATCAATAACTCAGGGCACCTGGTCCTGTCTCACTACATTTCCCCCCTTTTTTTTTTTTTTTTTTTACACAGACATTTACATAGACATTTACATATTTACATCTTTTTACATATACATCTTTAAGGGGAATTAAACATCACACAATTTACATATATTTTTAGGGAGAATTCTCAACCCTTACACATATTTTGGGGAGAATTCTCAACCTTCTTTCTTTCAACCTTCTTTCTTTAAGGGGAATTAAGCATACCCATATATTCGCTCGATGTCAGCCCCTTTCTGGCAAAGTCTCCGCAAGTTGTCTGAGCACTCTTCACAAAGTCTCTGCAAATTGTCCCAGGCACTTGCCCTCTATTCCGGGGTTTCTTTCCTCATGGGCCTCGGGATTTAACCCTTCCTCATGGGATTTCCCTCTGCTCAAGGGCTTAGCCTAGGCATATTTCACAAAGTCTCTGCAAGTTGCACCAGGCACTTTTCACAGAGTCTCTGCAAGTTGTTCTTCTAGTTATTATTCTCCCTCCTGTATCTGCTCTTCTGGCTTGGTTTCCCTCTGTTCCGGGGTTTCTTTCCTCATGGGCCTCGGGATTTAACCCTTCCTCATGGGATTTTCCCCTCTGCTCTGGGGTTTCCTGTCCAGAGAGCTTGTTGATCATACCTTACAGGGAGAATGTTCTTGCAGTTTCTGTGCCAGCTAGGTTTTCTGCAGGCTGCCCGCATTCTTCACCAGATGTAGCGGGAGGAGCCCTTCTTGCTCCTAGGGCTGATCCTGAGGCCTCGGGGTTTAGCCCATTCCTGGACGATGTCCTAGGGCTGTTCCTGGGGCTCCGGGATCTACCCCTTCTTGCCTGCTCCTGGGGCTCCTCGAGCTGTGAGCTTCTCCATCCTCACTGAAGAGTGAGAGCTCTCTCTGTGGGTGTCAGCTGCTCTCTTATTGGCCCCCTGCTCCTGCACATGCTCAGGAGGGAGGCCAGACACAGGTGAACCCACACCCACTCATCAATAACTCAGGGCACCTGGTCCTGTCTCACTACAAGGACTAGTTGCGCTATTCGGGTTCCCGCTTTGATTATCAGGGGAGGCGTCAACGTGAGACACGTGATCATTATTTCCCCTGTAGAATCTGCGTCTATTACCCCTGGAAGCACAATAAGTCCTGCGATTCCTGTGGATGAACGTCCCATTAACAAAGCCCCTACCGTGCCATTTTCCCGATGTATGGGTCCGTGTACTCCCATCGGTAGCCGATAAACCTGATTAGTCGTCAACGTAATATCTATTGCGCAGGGCACATCGAAGCCCAAGATCCCTCTTGTGGCTGGGGCGGGGAGTTGTTGTAAAGCGCTGGCCCTGCCACTTGTGTCATGGCGCGGGGGCCTTGCGCGCTGCGCCGTCCGTTTTTTTTGTATCAGCATGCCCGGTCGTTGTGATTATCCATCTGGCAGTGGTCACACCAGACGGTGGCTGAACACTGCCTCGCTGAGTGGCCCGATGTCCCGCAGCGATAACAGACGGGGATGGGATTTCTCGGTCGACTTCTCTTCTTAAAATGGTTTCTTCTTCCACCTAGTTTCTGCGCTACTGCCGCAAGAAGCTTTTGGGTGGGCTCTAAGGCGGCAGCAAAAGCATTAGCCATCCCTTGGTGCTGCTGCGTCTGGGTGGCTCTGGCAGCAACCTCCAGCATGTCCAAGCCCCCTGCTGTTTTTGGTAACGTAGAAAATAGTGATTTCATTTTCGGGTTGGCGTTTTCAAATGCTAGAAGTTTGAACATTGAGTCCCTTTGTTCAGCCCCTAATTCAGATTGAGCCATGACAGACTGCCAGAGTCTGTCAACGAAGTGTTGGTACGGCTCGTTTATCCCTTGTTTCACGGCGGTAAATGAAGGGAGCGGGGTAGGCTCAGGGACTACGTTAAACGCCTGGCAGGCCAAACGCGCCGTAATATGATGTAGTATGGCCGGGAATTGGAGCTGGACCTGTATGTCCGCGTACTGTCCTGCGCCCGTGAGCATTTCACCAGTTACCCCTGCTAATGGGTCACCAGCTGCTCGCGGGCGGTTCGCCTCTACGTGGGCCAGGCGTTCCCACTCCTTTACCCATACAATCTGTTGGGACGGAGTGAGCAGGTACCTGGCTAGATTCCGGCAGTCATGAGGACAGTTAGTGTCCGCGGTGAATAACCAGTCTAAGATGGCTTGGCTGCTTTCCGATCTTAGTCCCCCCTCCCTCAGGGTCTTTTTCGCCTGTTGGAGCGTCTTCCAGCTGTGTTGCTCGTAGATGGGCGGCCTGTTGTTATCATACAGGATAGGGTAGGCTACGGTGTTAGGCTCCCAATCTCCTTCAATGATGGCATCACGAATGATGCCGGACCATCTTCCGGGTCGGGATTTGCCGATGCCCTGGTTGGTTTGCTTTGACAACAGTGGTGCTGGTATGCTTTCCTCATCATCATCGGGGAGGGAGGGTGGGTCTCGGTAAGTGTGGAATGATGACCGTTGTTCTAGGTTCAATATTCTCTTCTCCAAGGATTTCATTGCTTGGGTGGATTGTTCTAATAATGCTTTTATCGTTGATTCTGGCCCAACGGGTATGGCTGATGGAGTGACTGCTGTTTTGTCACACTTATTTTCTGGGCTGGGAGGTAATGGTAGGGAAGGTTTTACATCACCACTAGAGTCACTTGTTGATGGCTTTACATTGTCTGGAGCCTTTTCTTCCTTTAATCCGAGGTCGGAGAGGAACTCAGCTATAGTGTGATGTACCTTCCCTCTCATGCCCTTGACGGCGAAGCTGTTGTTGCTTAGGATAGGGAATGCCTTCTGGGCTCCTTCATCCTCAGGCGGCAGTGGGGGTGCCGAGGGAACCACGCTGGTTTCTACCTCAGGAGGCGGTGTTTTAATAAAGCTGCCGTTTGGTGGCATTGCCGCTATTGCGGTGACGGCAGCCCTTGCCTCATTCTTTATCCCTTCTAGGGCGTTAGCCATCACTTTCCAGGTGGCCTCTACCCCCGCTATACTCTTTTGGACCTCCTGATCGTGGAGTTCATTTAGCAAGTCTCCAATCTCCCTCCAAAGTGCCCGTGCGGTGATAGCGGATGGGGAGTAGGAAGGTCCCTGTGCAGAGGGGGTGCTGGAAGAGAGTCCCATTTTTAGTGATAATTGAAGGATAATGGATCTTCTTACCCGAATGCCGGTTGTCGTTTGCCCTGGGTCAGGTCCTGTTTTTTTTTTTGGTTTTTTTTTTTTTGATCCGACGGAAATTTGGGCTAGACCAAGGTCTATGCCCGCATTCTCCACCAGATGTAGCGGGAGGGAGCCCTTCTTGCTCCTAGGGCTGCTCCTGAGGCCTCGGGGTTTAGCCCATTCCTGGACGACGTCCTAGGGCTGTTCCTGAGGCCTCGGGATCTACCCCTTCTTGCCTGCTCCTGGGGCTCCTCGAGCTGTGGGCTTCTCCATCCTCACTGAAGAGTGAGAGCCCTCTCCGTGGGTGTCAGCTGCTCTCTTATTGGCCCCCTGCTCCTGCACATGCTCAGGAGGGAGGCCAGACACAGGTGAACCCACACCCACTCATCAATAACTCAGGGCACCTGGTCCTGTCTCACTACACATTACTATAAATATAATAAAACAGGTTTTGGAAGGTGTGAAGCTGTGTGATCTGCGTATTGGGTATAAGGGCCCATTAATTAGCTCAAATATCACCAGTATAGGGGGATTTTTGTAAGACACTGTGTGGGAGTTGTTTGCCTCAACATTGCTAACCACAGAGAAGCACCAAAACATTTGCTCCAACACTGCTACAACCACAAAGGAGCACCCCCTTTCTTGGAAAATACTGTATAAGACCTCTTTCTGCAAAACACCTCAAAAAGCACTGTGATGGCAGGAACTTGGTTAGACAGCGCCCACCTACCACCCTGCACATGAGCCTGGGCCAGGGGTCATTACCACTGAGAGACCCACTCAGTGACAGTACTGGGAATGTACAACACGGGGCAGGACAATGCAAAGCAGTTTTGAAAATCAACTGAGTAATCAAGAAAAGGAACTATGAGACCAGTATGGTTGAGCAGGGAGCTGCTACGTAAACTCAAATGGAAGAAGAGAAACTATAGATCGTGGAAGGAAAGGCTGACCACTTGAGAGGAATATAAGACTGTTGTCCAAGAATGCAGAGAGGCAACTAGGAAAGCTAAAGCCTCCCTGGAATTAAACCTTTCAAGAGAGGTTAAGGAAAACAGAAAGGGCTTCTTCAAATACATAGTGGATAAAACTAACACTAGAGACAATGTAGGCCCAGTGCTGAATGAGGTGGGTGCTCTGGTGACAGAGGATACAAAGGAGCTGGAATTGCTGAATGCCTTCTTTGCCTCTGAGTATACTGCTGGAGGATGTCCTCAGAAGCCCCAGGCCCATGAGGCAGCTGAGAAAGTCAGGGTAAAGGATGAGATTGCATTGGTTGATGAGGCCTGGGTTAAGGATCAGTTAATGAGGCTGGACATCCATAAATCTATGCGCCCTGATGGGATGCACCCACGGGTGCTAAGGGAACAGCAGATGTCATTGCTGGGCTTCTTTCCATCATCTTTGGTAAGTCATTGCGAACAGGAGAGGTGCCTGAGGACTGGAGGAAAGCAAATGTCACTCCAGTCTTCAAGAAAGGCAAGAGAGAGGACTACGGACCGGTCAGCCTCACCTCCATCCCTGGGAAGGTGATGGAAAAAAATCATTTTTGGTGCTGTCTCCAGGCCCATCAAGGACAAGAGGTTTATCAGGAGCAATCAACATGGCTTTACTAAGGGGAAGTCATGTCTGACCAGCCTGTTAACCTTCTATGAGCATGTAACCAGGTGGATAGATGACAGCAGAACAGTAGATGTAGTTTATCTTGATTTCGGTAAGGGATTTGACACCATCTCCCACAGCATCCTTGGAGCTAAACTGAAGAAGTGTGGCCTGGGTGATCAGGTAGTGCGGTGGATCAGGAGCTGGTTGAAGGATAGAAGCCAGAACTGTGCTAGTCAGTGGGCTGGAGTCCAGTTGGAAGTCTGTTTCTAGTGGAGTCCCTCAAGGGTCAGTACTGGGAGCAGTACTATTCAATATATTTATTGATGACCCGGATGAGGAATAGAGTGTACTGTCAGCAAGTTTGCTGATGACACAAAACTGGGTGGAGTGGCTGACTGAAACTGAAGTGAGAACTTTTTTTTTGTGGCTCCACTTTGTCTTCCCTACAGGCACACAGGTTTATTATCAATTTAAGCTTTCTAGACATCCTCTGTCTCATTTACTGGTCTCAAACTTTCCTCCAGATTTGATCACCCCATACTTTCTTTTGTGTATTCACTCATAATGCATACATGCATTATTTTATCTCACTTAAGTCTGATCATTCTGTCATCTTCTGGTTCACATACTCCCTCCCAGACTTTATCGAAAACAGCGCTTCCTAGAAAATTGCAATTTTTTTCATTAACAAAATATATAATAAATTTCAGAAATGCCTATTGGAAAAACAAATGAATAAAGCATTAAATAAAAGTCAACATCAGAGACACCCAAGGATTTTTCATCCTTTGTACTCTTTTATTGAAATCTAACATGTAATAGTGGAACTTAAATTTTAAGTAGAGAATATTCAACTCTAATCAACGGGACATATAAAAGGCTCTGAAAACAGACCTGAAGACTCCAGCTCTCTTTTCAGCACAATGAAATGTAGCTGCATGTCTACTGTAAATGCTGTCCTTCACGGGAATACACAAGGAAAAAAAAAAAACAAAAACCAAAAGCAACCTAGGAAAACTTAAAAGTGCTGAAACTGAAAAGTAATTACTGGAAGACAAAGGGAGGAACGTTAACAAGTAGAAGAAATTGTGTGACATATCAAAACTCAAAAATTAAGCCATTTTATAAGGTTCATTTAAAAATGGGGTTTCTCATTCAAATTCTGATTTTTTATTAGCTAACCAAATGCATTAGGGCACTGAGTATTTCTATCTCTGAATAAACAAAATTTAAAGTATGTAAAAGACACATAAGCACTTTAGATAATTTTAAGTATCTGAGGCAAGGATTTGGATGGAAAACATTTAAATAAAATAGTTAATAACACATTTATTTATTAGTATGCTGCAATAAATTAAAAACCAGGAATGCATGGCAGATAACCTCAGGAGAGATGACAGTAAAGGAAGAAAATAAGGAGAAACAGTCTACAAATGTGTAAGGCCACATTAACAGTAGTAATTTTTAGAATCTTTATTAAAAATCTCCAATATTTGCCAATATATCTTTCAGAAACTATTTTGAATTTGGAAAATGAAAAAAATATCTACAGGATTTTTTTCTTCCTTAAAGAAGCAGACAACTTTTCTCCTTAAGAGAAAAGTTCTTTCTCCTGTGAGGATGTAAATAAATACTATATCATTCTGAGCACAGTTCTGATATTGTTGTTGTTGCTATGAGATAGACATTTGCACTTGGTCACTGAATTATTTTATTTTTTCTCCAACAGATGCAATACTGTAAAGAAACTGAAATACTTTCACATAACAAAAATGTAACATGGTTTTTGTTTTGTTTTGTTTGCTGTCTGGTCACCATTTTGTAATTTTCTTGAAATGAACAAGGATATTATTGTGCCATCTAATCAGTATCCTTAAGTTAAGAACTATAAAAATGAAATGGTATGCTGACAATATTGTGTAAGAATTTGCTTCCAAGTTGCTTCTATTGCTCCAAGATCAATTTGTTTAAAAAGAGAAAACCAAATCCCGGCAGGTGAAAGTAATTCAAGATTAAAAAATTCTAGCATAGCTGAATGTTTGCATCGCAAGACACAATGGCTGGATTTTTTAATTTATTTATTCAGTTAGACAATTCAAAATCTACTGAAGCCATTGGTAAGATCCCTATTCCTCTTCAATTTTTTTATTAACTTTGGATGCCTTTTAAAAAGGTAGTTTATTAAATTAATGTTTATTAAAGCCTAAAGAAATTAGGTTTCCCTATGCTGCTATATTATGCAATCACAGTGGTAATCACAGAAAAAGAAAGAATATACTGGAATGATTCCTGCAGAGGACCACACAGGTGAGAAAAATACTTACCTTGCCTTAAGGAAAGAAAAGGTAAGGGCGATATAATTTCTCTCTTCATTGAAGGGAAGTGGGTGAGTTCATGGTGACTAACAGCCAGATGCCTGCCCAGCCACTTTCTCACTCCTCTTCAGCAGAACAGGGAGAGAAAAAAGGATGAAAAGGCTTGTGTGTTGAGATAAAAATATGACATCGTTTACCAATTACCATCACAGAGGGAAAATGAATGTAAATTATTTCCAGCTAATATAGGTTTGAGTAGTGAGAAAACAAAACCAAAATTTAGTGCAACAGCTTTGCTCACCCACTTCTCCCTTAGCTCACTTTCAATCCTGACTATGCTACCTCCTCCTCCCCAAGCAGTGCAAGGGGATGGGAGCTTCAGTAAGCATCTCCTCTCTGCCTCTCCTTCCTCCTCCTCAGACTTTTCCCTGCTCCATCCCGGGGCCTTCCCAGGGGCTGCAGGGAAACCCCCGCTCCACGGGGGTCTCTCCCGGGGCCGCAGGGGCATCTCTGCTGGGGCGCCCGGAGCCCCTCCTGCCCTCCTCCTGCTCTCCGGAGCCTCGGGGCTCGCAGGGCTGTTTCTCCCCCTGTTTCCCTCAGCCCTGGCTGCCGGGCAGCGTTTTGCCCTTTCTGACCCAGGCTTTCCCCGAGGCGCCCGCCCGTGGCTGAGGGGCTCAGCTCTGCCCTGCGCTGGGGCCCTTGGAGCCGCCTGGAACCCAATGTGTTCCCCACCGCTCCTCACAGGGGCCGCCCCACTCTGCCCGTCTGCCCTTAGTGCTGTCGGTACCTTGGCAGTAAACCCGGCTCTGAAGTCTCCATCCTATACAGCCCTTGCGACTGAGGCTCAGCACTGCCTCTTCTTGTTGGACCGGCCATAAGCACAGGTGGGTCTAATAGACCTCAGGATCGTCTTTAAACAAGCAATTTTCAGGTCAGTGTGTTTATTTGCAAGTTCTACAGGCCATTTGAGGAATGCTTGCTCGGGGCAGTTAATAATACTAGAAATAATTATATTGAAATGGATCACTGGATAGGTCAGTACACCTCTGACCCCTGGCAAACTCAGGGTTTGGGAACACCCTCAAGTACCACTGGTGTTTGCAAAGAACACAATTATTGTCCTCTTTAAAGATGTAAAACTCACACTGAAGTATCGGAACGAAACATATGATAGATTCTACATCAGTTTATTTTTTTAAATGGAACATAATAAAATAACAATTATTTCATTAATTTCTAGTCTCAGAATCAGTGACATTTCAAGAAAACAAAGTCTTTGGCAGCCCTGGAGGAGTGAGCTTTAGTTTTGTCCTAGTCTGTTTTCCAGATTTATCATAGAATCATAGAATTGTCCGGGTTGGAAGGGACCTCAGAGATCATCTAGTCCAACCCTTGACCCACCGGAGCAGTTGCTAGACCATGGCACTGAGTGCCACATCCAGTCTTTTTTTAAATGTCTCCAGGGACGGAGAATCTACCACCTCCCCGGGCAGTCCATTCCATAGCCTAATCACCCTCTCCATGAAGAAATTCTTTCTAATATCCAACCTAA